>WTSP01013570.1:0-65176 GCA_025331215.1 Actenoides lindsayi | reverse complement strand
GATGTGGCACTTAGTGCCATGGTCTAGCTAGGTGGCGTGGTGTCAGGTCTTAGGCTGGACTTGATGATCTCAAAGGTATATTCCAGCCTCAACGATAATTCTGTGTAATTAGTTGAAATCATATTTGCTTTTTTCAGGAGGAACAGGAAAGAAAAGGACTGTGTGTGTTTCTGTTCATAGCTGATCATACTTGTGAAGTGTGGTGTGATTGATAGGCATGGTGAGAGTTTTACTGCACACATCTGCTTCAACCTGGTTTGAGATTGCTGTTCTGTGAAGCCTCTTGGGACCACAGACTGTCACTGTCTTCAAACCATGAAGAAATTTGTCTGCCAGACAGAAATGTTATTTTTTTGCAGCCTCTCTGTTGCGGTCACACAGGAGAAGCAGTAAGAATACAGTTGTTATTGGTGCAGCGCTGGGGATCCCTGACTTGAATTTACTGCTTCCAGTGCCTGCAGTTAAAACGTGTATTCCCTCTCTCTACCTATTAAACCAATATGCCCTTGTCCTATTTTAAAACCTATACCAATTTTAGAAGTTGGAGGACAGTGCTAACAGCTCTGAAAGTATTGTGATATGGGGCCCAGGGGCAGCAGTGCCATCATCCATGGATATCATGCAGTTGAAATAGAAGTGACAGGATCTCCATGTCTGAGTTAGCAACATGCTGATTAAACAATTCCAACTCCCTTATCCCTCTTGCAGCTTCCCATTTCACAGCCAGTTAACTCCAGCAACTCTCTGGC
Source organism: Actenoides lindsayi (assembly GCA_025331215.1). Lineage (NCBI taxonomy): Eukaryota > Metazoa > Chordata > Aves > Coraciiformes > Alcedinidae > Actenoides > Actenoides lindsayi. Next base: position 64,427 of record WTSP01013570.1, on the reverse strand, counting down.
TGTGGAGAAGATCGGTTCTCAAGTGCAAAGGGTAGGGTTTTTTTTAATATCCATCCAGCCCTCTATGCAACTTGTGACTTTCAGAAGGCAATGTAGTACATCTGCAGTGGGTGACACTAGAATCAAAGCCTTCCTTATCAAGGCTTAGGGTGGGAACAACCATTAGCTGAATGACACATATTCTCTATTAAGCCCTCTCCCTTCCCAATGGGGGAGAGAAAGGGAATAAGGGGGAGAGAGACTTAGAGATTAGAAAGAAAAACGAAAACAGCTTTAATGAAAATACTAGCAATAACAAGAAATATATACAAATATATACCAAGCCAATATCAATCCTGACCCCCTTGATGGCAATTATGTCATCGTCATCACTGATGCTGCGGAGCAGGCACTGGGGAAGTCCTAGACTGGACTCAGTGGCAGACAGGAACCATACAAATCCTTGGTAGTAACTATAAACATCGAGTGTTATCACTGCTAGAAGGAGACACTGCAAAAATACACCATTATCTTCAGAAAGTGCAGTTACTTAGAAGACACTTGGCTGGAAAGTAGAATCACTGAACAGAATTATGTCTGTTCTAACTCAAACCAGGACTTTACTGCTGCAAGGCAGTTAGGCACAGATTGAAAGGCTTTGTAAACTTTGGGAACTCGTTTAGTAACTTGAGTTCCACTCAGACTGCCTAGTAGAGGAGGCAGGAACACCCCTAAAATGCTCTTAAGACTTACTGTATGTCTCTATAAATTGTATTTTCTGAACCAATGTAATTTTAAAAGGTAGGAATGATTTTAATGTGTAAAGATACTGCCAGACAGTAGATCTATGCCTTTTACACTGTCTTAAATCGTAACACATTACTCATGATCTCAACTACAGTACTTTCATTATTAGGAATTCTTACTAGTCAACTCAAGATGAAGAGGAAAAAAGCAGTGTACTTCAAAATCATATATGCATTCTACATGTTGATCTCTGTTTTATGCCTTTTCCTGTGACAATGATCTTAAAACTGTCTTCTGATCACTGATTCTTCTAATTTAAAATATATTTATGTAGACAGAGAACCGATTTCCTGTAGCCATTTGCAGCATCATCAGAACATCAAGGAAAGATTTTTCTTTCGGTTTTCCCCTCCTGTAGGTATAAAGGTGGGTCTTCAGAAAACCCTAACTAGGGAACCTTTTATTTTATGACTTTGTAGCACAAAATATGTGGTAGTTTTTAGTGAAGGTTTTACTTTACTGAAAACTGATATATTAATGTAAGACTGCTCGATTCTGGTAATTAAAAAAAGAAAATCTGGAGAAAGGAGGGGAGGGCAGGTTAACAGTTTTATATTTTGTGGGGGTTTAAAATTACTCTACCCACTCGGAATGGAATTTTTTCAAAATATTAATTTCTCATTAAATTTGCATGTTTCATACAATCTCTTTTTTTTAAAATACGAAAATGGTCAATCAGCACTAGCAGATTAACACACATTTGGTTGCAACATGAGCTATGTTCTGCCATGAGTGTCAGAATACCTTGATCATAGTTCACCTGCTAATGGGCTTGTCAATGAGCTGCTGCTTTTCTATTTCTATTATCATGTTGATGTGTTTATCAGAGGATGCTGGATTATACACCAGAGATCCACAACAGGAAGTTCAATTTGTCAGAATCAGACGTGAGGCTGTAGAGAGGTTGTTTTCATGTTTATGTTTGATACCCTCTTGCCCCCTTTGTTGTGGTTTGACCCCAGCCAGCAACTAAGCACCACACAACCACTTGCTCACTCCTCCCCTTTCCCAGTGGGATAGGGAGGACAACTGAAAAACAAGTAAAACTTGTGGGTTAGATAAGAAGAGTTTAATAACTGAAGTAAAATAAAACATAATATCAATAACAATAAAATATAGTGATAGTTGTAATGAAAAGGAATATAACAAAAAGAGAGACCCCAGGAAAAGACAAGTGATGCACAATGCAGTTGCTCATCACCCACTGACCGATTCCCTTGCAGCAATCCACCCTTCCCATCCAGATAGTTTATGGGCATGACATCCTATGGTATGGAATAGCTCTTTGTCAAGCTTGGGTCAGCTTTACTGGCTGTGCTCACTCCCAGCTTCCTGTACATCTGCTCACTGGCAGGGCATGGGAAGTTGAGAAGTCCTTGATTTCCTTGCAACGACTAAAACCATTAGTATATTATCAGCATTATTCCTATAGAGAATCCAAAATATGGCACTGTTCTAGCTATTAAGAAGGAAACTTAGTTCTATCCCAGACAAAACTTGGACTCTCCCTTTTTCACCTTCTCTTTTCTGAAAAAGTCCAGCTGAAATTCAGGGAGGCTCAAATTTGGATCATCCTGGTGATATTATTTATAGAGTGAAGTACTAGCTGCTAGTCAGTAGTGTAGACAAGATAGACATCTTTGTTGTAGCTCTGGTATCTTGTTCCATGCTTTGGTTATCTTGCATTTTTGGGCTTCAAAACCACCTTTTGAAATATTTTTTCCAAGGCATTTTCACTCCCTCATATGTGAGCCAGGAGCTTTCCAGCTAGCAGGTTCATCAAAGGGTACATGGTCTGTTTCTCCTCAATCATCCTGAACCAAAGTACAGCTAGGGGTCAAGTGAATCCATCACACTCCATCTCTTGACTACAGTGAACTTCATGTCATGGAGCGGTGGTATGGTCACCTCTTGCCTCTATGCTATAAACACTAGACATACCATGCTGGCATGCCTGCAGATCCCTGGTAAGCAAATAGCTTTTAGTGTAAAATATTACTATTAATTGCATATTATTTTTGTACATCATTTCATGATTTCACATGACGGCCAAGGAGTATTTGCTTTGTTATGTACATCACATACAAAATTATTATGTTATAAGCTTAATATTACAAAATAACAAGTGCATGAAGCATTAGATTCCAAGTTCTCGTTGCTGTCAGTGATGATCTGAATGAGGTATCCCATCAGTGATGTTCTCTGTCCTTTTTCACTCTTTCCAGAACATGGTGTATTTCTTTAGCATCATGATGAATAATCTGTGTCCTTTTCCATTTTCCTGAAATTATCTCAGTCGTACCGATGTAAGGTTCGTTCCAATGATAGTCTTTAATAAATCTGGATACAATATACAGTTTGAATAATTGATTAAATGTGACAAGTGATGAATAGTTAAAGTAAAATTATAGGTACAGATATGAGTGATTGCATATATCTGCAGTGATATTGCCTACAAGCGCAAAATCACAGAAGGTTATCATATGAACACATCCATTTCCAATATATGCAAGTAGAGTTTCACAGCTTTCATCTGGACCTATCTCAAAATGGCAAATATTGTGTTCAGCGTCAAGGTGTGGTGGGTTGACCCTGGCTGGGCACCAGGTGCCCCCCAAGCCCTTCTCTCACTCCCCCCAACCTCCCTCAGCACGGCACGCAGGGAGAGAATAAGATGAAAAAAAAAAAAAAGAGCCGTGGGTTATGATAGATAAAGATGTTATTCTCTACTTCCCATCCGCAGGCAATGTTGGGTCGAGTCCAGGAAGCAGGGCTCCAGAACATGTATCAGTTGCTCAGAGGACAAGCCTAATGCCCCCCCCATCCTCCACCTGCCCTCTCCCTCTTTATCTTCTCTTGCAATCACTGCCACAGTAGATTGTACCCACAGCCGGGCCTGAATACAGCTAGGAGAGAGAGAGTCATTCTTTTGGGCAGTACCTACTGCATTCACAATGAGGCTGTGGTCCTTTTCATTAATTCTTTCCCACTGGGGTAATATATCAGATAAGAGCCATTGGTTAGTTCCCAGTGCCAGTAGTGAAGGTTGCAGTGGATGTTCTAATTTGTGTAAATTACTTGTTACTGAGCTTATTTTGTCTGCTAAAACTTCATCATCCATGCTGTTTAGTGCTCCTAAACCAGTTCCCAAGAAACTAGTCACAGCTCCTCTTGATTTGGATAGCTGGGGGTTTGTCCATGCAACCACATTAACCATCCTGCAGAAGATGTACTTAAGAGTATAAGAGAGTAGGCTTAATTGCAGAGCTATTGATCTGCATTGATAGTGCTACTCATTTGAGGGGCCGCAGTGGAGTAAACAGCCCTCACTGTTGGCCTGTGTATTTAAATTTGTGGGGCTAAGATTTGGTTGGTTGTAACAGGGTAATAGTAGTAGGGTAGGGAGTAGGTTGATAGCTGTCGGTATAGTAGTGGTGGTGGGAATCAGGGAAACGTTAACCTTCATACTGCCTGCTGTGGCACATGAACCGTGACTTTGATGGTTAATTGGCACAGTGGCTCCCATAATGAATCCAAACGGCTCCATTCCCAGTGGCCATTACTGTGCCTTGTTGAGTTTATCTGCTTTTGTTACATATGTGCAGTTGTGTAAAAGGACAAACTTAACTGGTCCTTCAGTGGTATTGTGACAGTAGGGCAGTGCCCCCATCTATAATGCAAGTGTTAGTCTCTCCAGCCCAGGACCAGATTCCTGGATGTGGACCACTAACACTTAAGCAAAAGGTAAGAATGATGGAAAGGTGGATGCCTTCGTTCTTGCCACCCCACTGGTGGTTTTTGGATATATTGGGCTTCACTGTTCATGTTAAGGCAGAGGTTACCAGCTCCTGTGGGTTTGCTTGGTCACTGCAGGGTGTCTACCTAGGCTGGAGTGCAGCATCCTCAGTAACACTCCTTAGTAAAACTGGGGGAGTATTTAAAGGAGGCACTGACCTAATTGATGATACCGTTCTTTGGACGATGTTGCACCCTTTTAGAGTGTTCTATCTGCATGATACTTCAACATCATTGTGTCCCTTCACTATGTCATGTATTGAGCAGTGACTTACATTATAGCATATTTTACACAGTAAGAGTTATTGTGAATAATTGTACTGTACATATATATCTTACTAACAGGTGGTCATGCTTTACAAATCATATTTATTTTATTGTCTGTTAGTAACAAGATGGGTGGCTTATCTGTGTTGACACAATCGAGGCTGAGTTATTGATGAGCAACTGAGATGGGCGGGTGCTCATGGGGAAGCAAATATTATTGGAATCTTCAATGGCACTAGGATGGTGTATTTTAACTTTCATCTTGGAGGAGGCTGCAAGACAAAAAGGTAAAATAGATTGGTCTTGGTAGAGTTTTCTGAACAGGTTACCCCATTAGAAAAAAAAGGAAAAGTCCAAGGTAAACCAGACTGGTCTCGGTGGAGCCTTCCAGACATGTTACCCAGCTAGAAAGAAGGAAAAATCCACCAAGCACTAATTCTGTGGTTTCCACCACTGCTGTCAGTAGTTTCCCAGGCGAGTAGGCCACAAAGTTTAGAGTTGTAGGTACAGTTCCAATTTCTGGTAAATTTGCCATGACAGGTTGTCCTGGCTGTGATGTTATCGGCTATTTATTTTCATTAGAAGTTGGAGCATCAAGCTCAGCTTTGGCAGAGAATACTCAGCTCCCAGGGCTCCCAGTGGGCCCATACCAATTATTCAATTGAAGTACTTTGGAAAGTCAAGTATCCCATTGGGACTTGTGGCTTAAGGCTCTTTTTCAATAAGCCATTAGCTCTTTCTACCATCCCATTTGACTGAGAATAATGCGGAGTGTGGAATACCCATTCGATTCATTCTTGTTTTGCCCATTCTTGCTCTTCCTTACATGAGAAGTGTGAGTCATTATCACTTTGGATGACATCGAGAGTAGGTAGACCCGAGAACTAAAACAACAGCCCTGTTGTGATCTGCTTGTAATTTTAATCTACATTGAGGACATTCTGTGAGAATATTTTAACCGGTTTTCCTGTTTAGGGGCCAATCCTTGCACTGTGCAGCAAAGTAAGGTGCTGCTTTACCTGTGAAACCTAACTTCTGATGTAGCTGTTCTCCCAGCTGATACCTTGTGGGATTTAAGGAGCTCCCTGTTTTCATTGTCCCGATTTTAAGCAATCAACCTTTCGGTTCCAGTTTGTGGCTGGTTTATTGTCCTTGGCATGAGCTTTCACCCACCCATTCTGAGTGGTGTTCTTCTGGCTATTTTTAGTAATAGTTGCCAGTCTTGAGTTCTCCAAATTGGAGATGTGTTTACTTCCCTGTTCAGGGATTCCCACTGACAAAGCCATTGCGTGGCACTGGGCCATACAGCACAGGAACCCACGTATATGATTTTTGTTGTATTCTGTCCTGCTAAAACAACTGCTCTTAATTGTCCTGCTTGTGTGCTGCCTTCACCTTCTATTATTTGTCTGCCAGCAGTGATGTTTAATGCATCATCCTTATACTGACATTTACCATTTATCCTTTTTGCTGAGGCATCCAGTGAAACAAATGCCTTACACTGGTGCTCCCTCGGTGAGGTTCATTTCCAATTGGTGAGGGTTTAAAAGGTTGTTGTAATGCTAATGGATCTGCATTTATAAGCTTCTGCAATTTGGAAACTTTAGTGTGTCCTTCGGTTCATGTCGTTTTCTCTGCAGTTCCTGTCAGGTAGACATACCACTTTTCTGACCATAGGTTTTTGAGCAACTCCTTTTGGGGGAGCAGTCCCCTTCAGGATTGCTTCTAGCAAATTAAATGATCCTCTCTTTTGCACAGGCTGTCTGTCCCTTGTGTGTTTTCTCCATTTGTTTTCCTGCTTGAACTGAACACAAAAGTCCTTTTTCCCATTCGGAGGATCTGTCTGCTATCTCTTTAAATGCAGTCAAGCTGAATAATAAAGGGCTCTTTGGTCCGTCAGGGCCAGTTTGGAATAGGTTACAGTAAGTACCATGTTCAGCAAAACCCCATTTGGCTCTAATAGGGTCGCAGGGGTGTATTCCTCCAAATAACTGATACCTTTTTAATTCTTCAGTCAGAGTTTTTATCGCCTTCTTGTTCTAATTTCCACTCTTGAGGGTTTGCCCTTCCCTAAAAGTGAGTATCATGGACAATCAATGATAGAAAATCCAGGTACGTGCTTTCTTCAATATCCCGATGTTCTGATTAACTGTTGTAACCCTTTCCTAGATTGGGGCACTTGTGGCTGTTTGATTTTTCTTAAGGTACCTGGAGGAATCACTGTACCACCTGCTATCCACCAACTACCTAAAAACTTTACTTCTCACAGAGTCACAGAATCACAGAATTATAGGTGTTGGAAGGAACCTCTGGAGATCATCTAGTCCAACCCCCCAGGCAGAGCAGGTTCACCTAGAGAAGGTTGCATGTGATAGCATCTAGGTGGGTTTTGAATGTCTCCAGAGGAGACTCCACCAACTCTCTGGGCAGCCCATTCCGGTGCTCTGCCACCCTGAAAGTAAAGAAGTTCCTCCTCATGTTCAGATGAAACTTCTGATGTTCAAGTTTGTGCCCATTACCTCTTGTCCTATCACTGGGCACCACTGAAAAAAGACTGGCCTCATCCTCCTGACAATCACCCTTCAAGTAGTGGTGTTTATAAAATCCCCCCTCAGTCTTCTCTTTGGTGAATAGTATGGGGAATGAGTTCTGGAAATAATGTGCCATTTTTTCAAATCTTCTGTTACCTCAGATACTCCATGTTGTGATGCAGCAGAAATCAAGTATTGCAGTACATTGCTAACCTTTGACTCAGGGAGTGCGGGGGTCGTGTGGGGCACACACAGTGTAGCCTCTCTTTCTGCCATGATGAAGGTCAACGTTGGAAGTGAAGGACAAGGCACTGCCACCCGGCAGGTAACGGGTTCAGGTGTTCAAAGCATAGAAGCTCAAAATATTTTCGTTGTGTTCTTAAAGTACAAAGTAAGTAGACGACGTGCACATCTTGCCTGGGAGCCATAAATTAACTTTCATAGTTTGGCACATAGTACTTGCTACATTCACTCTGGTAATTTGAACTCTTGGCCATCCAGGCCGTATTTTGCACCCAGCATCTCAGCATCCCGTTGTGTTTATACTGAAATTTCTGCTCCCAGAAATCTATTAGGAATGTTACCAATTGTCGTCGAAGACCAACTGGAATAAAAATATCTAGGCCATTATTATCTATCCATTGATAAGATTCCACTTGCAGGACAAGTGGCCGTCCTGGCATTACTTGGTTTTTGGTCTCACTCTTTGCAATCCCTCCCTAAGGAGGAGGAAAGGGTTATCGCTCTTTCTTGGAGCTGGAGGTGGCACCAGAGTATTTTGGAGTATGGTCTCTCCTTTTGCCATCATTGTATTTCTGGAATGGTTGAAATAGCCTCAGCATAATGCCAGTAGGGCTGGCCCTGAATCACACCTCTGGGAATGCCTCGTGCCACTGATTTACTACACAGTCCATTCCTCCATTCCCAAGACTCTGTTCATGGATCTTCAGGTGAATTTCCCCTTGCTCTGGTTCCTGTTCATTCTATGGCCGTTTCATGCGTTGCACCCTGTAATTTTCTGCTTGAGCTCTTGAGTCCAATTTCTCGTCTATTAGACAAATTAGATTGTCCCACCCTATTTCATGGCAATGGTTTACAGCAGCAAACCAGGTGGAGAGTTGGTCGCGGGGATCATTACCACCTAATCCCTCATTGTGGTTTGTGTCTCTTTTAATTTCCTCCATTTTGCAGTTAATTAGGGTTTAAGAACTGCTGGGGCTCCTCTAAGGAGTGGGTTTAGCATCACATAATCAGTTGTAGCAGATACTGGGATATCATTGGATTCTCGTTTATGCGCGGCTTGTACGCAGGCAGCTTTTCTGATGACTGTGGAGAGCTTGTTAAGAGATCTTATGGGGATTAGGCACAGTTCGCCTCACTCCATAGCATCTGTTCCCCCAGCCCAGCTAAGCTACCCTACTGGTGATAGAAAGGAATCCATTTGCCAGGTTGAATAATAAATTTCCTGAACTCCTGAACCCCAAAAGCCATTTGCTTCACCTCCACTCACCACTGTTCAGTCACCAGCACTTAGGCAGACTCACTGCAAATATGGTTTCAGTTTCACCCAGCTTTCTGCTCCGTCTTTCAGGTGAATTTGGCAATTGTAATGTATCCCAAGGAGTGACTTGCATAGTATATCATGAAGTACCACTCTGAGGTCCTTCAGACTGTTTTGTTTCAATGATGTATCTGGCTTCAGGATTAGAGTGAGCTCAACAGGAGTCAGCAGCGTGTGTCCTGTCAGCCAAGAGGGCAACCCACATCCTGCAGTGCATTAAAGGCAGTTTAACCAGCTGGTCAGAAGAGGGGATTATCCCACTGTAGTTAGTGCTGTCTTGGCCTCACCTTTGATGATTGTGTGCAGTTCTGGACCCTGGAACTTCAAAAAGTTTGCTAAGATCCTTGAATGCATCCAAAGGAAAGCAACAAAGCTGGTGAAGGGGCTGGCAGGCATGTCCTTGGAGGAGTGGCTGAGGACTCTGGGTTTGTCTAGTTTGGAGAGGAGGAGGCTGAGGGGTGACCTCCCTGCTCTCCACAGCTTCCTGAGGAGGGGAAGTGGAGAGGGGGGTGCTGAGTTCTTCTCCCTGGTACCCAGTGCCAGGACACGTGGGAATGGCTCTAAGCTGCATCCATCAGGGGAGGTTTGGACTTGACATGAGGAAAGATTTCTTTACTGAGAGGATGGTCAAACCATGCAACAGGTTTCCCAGAGAGGTGGTAAATGTCCTAGGCCTGTCAGTGCTTAAGAGTCATGTGATCGATGTAGGTCGCTTCCACCTCCACTCTTCCATTCCATTCCATTCCATTCCATTCCATTCCATTCCATTCCATTCCATTCCATTCCACTCTATTTCCTACCTTTTCCTTTCTCTCACCGTAAATGCTGAGGCAGACTCTGATGCCAGTTCTTTCCTGCCCTACACTAGTAGAAAGGATTGAATGGGCAGTCGTGTCCCATCCTTGGCATAGGCTCTGTCATGTCATGAGAAGAAGGCTTGCACCTTCTCATGGGGGTGAGAGCTGTGGATTGTTGCAAGATAGTTTGACCACCTGAACACATTTGCAAAAAGCAGGTGTGAAGTGCAGTTTTTTAAAGTCTTCCACGTTCATCCAGTTTAGCTGGATTTCCACAGGATGGCAAGACCTCACATCTCTGACCCTACTGAGGCTCGAAAGAGCAAGCCCTCAGTCTGAAGCAGGACACGCTCCTGCACTAACTGGTTGCAAATCTTTTCGAGGTGAGCAGTCATTTCCTCGTGGATATGCTTTCTTCTTGTACTCATTTTTAGATACAACTGAGCTGTTTCCCTTGGAAAAACATCATAGAATACGAGACCCTGAGAAGTACTCCTTCAGAGGGAAGGTCAACCTGTCCCAGTACTCTTGTCTACAAAGTGACAACCACCAGTGTCTACAGGAGATCAAATGTGCATTGCAAGTCAGGGTCCTGAGGGGTCTCATTGGCCTCAATGGCTGTGACTGACCTCCCCTGGGATGCCCACCCCCTCTGCCTCCTGCCAGGAGGACATAGCTCAGCCTGGGGCCTTCAGTCCCTGCCTGAGAAAAGTTGTAGGTGTGCCCATCCCTGCCCCTGTCTCCTGTATGGGCCTGGGACCTTCACTCCTGGATGGAGTCCTCAGATGTAGGTCAGAGCTTGTCATGCAGAGCTCTAGGTATGACATAGCAGAACTGTTGTGTGTTGTGTCGTGTCGTGTTGTGTTCTCTTCTCTTCTCTTCTCTTCTCTTCTCTTCTCTTCTCTTCTCTTCTCTTCTCTTCTCTTCTCTTCTCTTCTCTTCTTCTTCCTCTTCTCTCCTCTTCTCTTCTTCCTCTTCTCTCTCTTCTCATTTCCTATGCTCATCATAAGTTGAGTAACAGTGAGACTGTTATTTCCCTGAAACACCAGGGGTTTTTCAACTCCAGAAACACTTTGAAGGACACAAATCACAAAGGTCACAAGTAGAAACAGGATTTTATTTGATTTTTCTGAAACTCTTCCAGAGCTGCTGCTCACAAACATGAACACAAGAAGACTAGGTGCATGGTCAGCCAGGAGCAGGCTGATGCCTTCTGCCATTTAGCTTGAAAAACCAGCTCTGCAGAAAGCAGCATCAGGAAGAGAGGCCCAGCAGGGCTTGTTTCCTGAAAAGTTAGAATGTGGAGAATGAGGACGAGGACTGACCACACCCAAAAGAAGAAGAAGAGGAGGTGTGTGTTACTGTGGGTTATTTTCCAAAGTAGAGTATGTATTCATGACTAGCACTCTTTTCACATTTCAAACTTGCTCCACCGCTGTGCTCCTTGGCCAGTGACTCTTGAAAAGCCTCTTGTGCTTCCCAGAGCTTGTCTTGCAATCGCAGGGAGAGCTGGATAAGTGGCAGCTGCAATGGGGCAGCCAGGCTGGAACCCTTCCAAGGGCAGTGGGGCAGCCAGGCTGGAACCCTTCCAAGGGCAATGGGGCAGCCAGGCTGGAGCCCTTCCAAGCAGAGACTGCTGTGCACAAGCAAGAACTGAGATAACATGTCATGGTACATCAAAAGTACGTATCCTGGGTCTTCTTGTTCTCCTAAGCTCATGTGGTGTGTGTTTGAGAGACTCTGGTAGTGCATCTAATGTGTAGATAGATATATTTGAGGTAGCATATGCCACTGTTGGTGGTAAAGATGATCCAGAGAAGCATTGTGTATATCTGTGCACCTGTGAAGTGCTCACTTGCGTGGTAGCCACTGCAAGGGTACAGGTTTCTTTTGTCCTCTGTACACACTATACACCAGCAATACAGTAAGATCCTTTAAATGATGCAGATACAAATGCCTTCTTACCCAAAAGTTCAGCTTTTTATTGGATATTTTTCTGCATTTCACCTATTATGAAATGTCACCACTGTATTATGTGAAGGATCCATGGGCTTGCAACAGGTACTGTATTGGTTTGATTTTATTTTAGTATGGATACAATATAAAAAAAAAAAAGTATTTAAATGTGACCGTAAAAACCAAAAATCTGAAAATCAGTTTGTATTCAGAAATAGCAGACTGAATTAGTTATTGTGCCTTTTTCTTTTTATGTAGAATCAGGCAAATTGTTATTCCTTAAGTCCACAGATAAAAAGAAAACCAGCATCACAGTGCAACCGCTATGACAAAAAAAATTGAATTTGCTGAGAAAAAAAAATGCTTTTTAATCCTGGAAAGTAAGTGAAGTTTGCCTTTGCCAGTGGTTGAGATTCCATTTTGAAAGACGGGGTGCTTTACGTTGCAACTTTTCCTTTGTAATTCCCATTTACAATAAAATATAAACCATGTCAGTCTTTAAAAGACAAACAAACAAAAAAATAGCCCTGTAAAGTCTGATGATGATATTCCAATTGAAATTGCTTCCTGTCAGTGATGCCTTCTATTTCCAGATGGAAGACACAAATTTATGTGGTGAAAATGAACTAATTGATTATGCCCCAAATGAACATGTCCTTGATTTGAAAGTCGTATGTGGCTCAGGTTTGAAAGCTGCCCTGGCATATAAGCGAGAAGGAACAATCAGTCAAATAAGCTGAGTGCAACAGCTCCTCATTAAACGGGACATTTTTCTTGTTGACATCTCAACTTTGGTGTGCTCTATAATGGAAGTATATGATAACAGTAAAGAACACGATGTTAAAACCAGAAGTTTCAACACAGTTAAGTCACAGAAGTTCACTTATCACCTCCAAACATACTCCCTAGCTGGGTTTTTTGTTTGAAACTCGTGCATATTCGGAGGGCAGCGATCTTTGTTTTGAAGGCACGTGCCTTTTGCTCAACTTCTCTTTTCTTTCTAGCAGCCTAAATGCTGACGTGGCTTGCTCAGAGAATATTGGGCACGAGAGACACACGCGGTCTTACTGCCTTTCCCAGGAATGTACCCTGTAAACTTGAGATTTATTATCGTGCTTTTCTGGAGTCGACTTCAGAACTCACTTTTCGACAGACCTTTTCCGTGGGGCAAATGCTGACGGACAGTATCATAGGAATGACCGGCAATTGATGCTGCTATTGGGACAATCTAAGTAAATTGGTTAGGGAGAAAGTTAGAAATAAAAGTGAAATCCTTTATCATAGTCCAGAAGGTTTTAAAGTGATATGCAATTTGGGAATGTGCCTGATATGATAAAAACAGAAGACGTGCCTTTGAGGACTGACAAACCTGCACGCGTGCTGTCTGTGCATACAGGTTTACAGCAGCAGCTCCAGAAAAAAAGCAGGTAGGAATTTGTCTTCTGTTGGTATTCGTATAGGTTACTTGCTTTTTCTCCCAGTGAGAAGTATGTAATTTCACATACCTGAGACATTCCATGGGCGCAAAATAAAACTGTTACATTTTTACATTGTTTTTAATGAGTTTGGTGGTAGCTTAAGTTTAGCAAGCTGTTGAGTTCCTCTTTCAAAAGATAAGCATTCCTTTCAAACTGGAAAGCTAGCGTTAGTACCTTTCAGGAAGTGCATTTCTGCACACAACTGGGTGATGCTCTGAAGTTCTCTATGTACAAATGGAAATCAATGCATCTACCAACAAACTCTTAGAATGTGGCTTAAACTGCTGATGTGGAGATTTCATACAGGTAATGTAACATAGTAAACGATGTCAAATATAGGCTCTGTGATCTAATGCTAAATCAGTAGATGTCAGTCAGGAGAGATGGGTTCTAGCTCGATTCAAGATGAACTAGATTAATCTTCTGCCTCTTTTCACATCTGTCTCTCCAGCCCATTTATTCTCTTTCACTAGGTAGCAGTATTGTGCACCTGAAAAGTATTCAACCCAATGGGTCCCCAGTCTTGACTGAAGCCTGTAGGTGCTGGTGTAACACAAATAGTTGTCACTGATCTGATGGAGAATGGAGGCTCCTTCCCAGGAGTGAATGCCGCGTAGATGTAGTGCAGAAGGCAGTCTTTGAAAGCATGAATCATTCTTTCTTCTCTTAGAGTGCCTTATAAATCATAATATATTTCACAATACAGTTCCTGATTGCTCTGCCTCTTGAAGCACTGTATTCAGCATGGCAGTTTAAAAAAGCAAAACAAAGCTATGCAATAGAAGACTAATGCATCAGCCAGCTTCTCTAATCCCCTTCTACATCCAGCTGTTTTGCTCACATGAGACCCAAGTTCTGGATTAACCACTGTCTACAGCTGAATATCCTTTCCGTAAGCCGATGTGAATCTCAGTGAGCTTTAGTGTTCTGCACTGTAATAACAAATGAGCAAAAAAACCAAAACAAAATCTAAAGATTAATGCCAAAAATGTTGGTTATTTTCTTTGTTTCAGTACCTGGCTCCCAGTACCTGACTCCCAGAATAGCTATGTGACAAAAAGTCACACGAAACCACATAAAAATGATACTTCAACATGGCTTAAATATAAAAACAAGTATTTATTAGATCAAACACTCAAAGTAGACAAGTGAAATTAAAATTATATATTGAAATGAGCATAGTTTCTTCTCATGAGAGAAAAACTGCATAGAATAATTTTGATCATAGAAAACACCAGTCTTCCTTGTTTCTTTTTAGTATAGTCCTTTTTGCTTTTATGAAGAAATATATTTAAGTGCAGTAGTCATGCTCCATTAAAATTTAAATGACAGCAAGTGGGCATTGACCTTAGACAATCAAAAGTCAGAAACTTCTGCAAATGTAGTCATTTGTTCAGCCTTGACTTTTCCCTCTTCTACATGTGATTTTTCCTGGATTATAATTACAACTTCACTTGTTTTTTAAGTGACCACTGCTGAAATCTGTATGTAGGTGGATGGTGGGTAAGTTGTGAATCGTGTATCTGATCAAGTTCACAACTCACATTACTTTTTTGTAGCATGTTTGAAAAGTTTTCAATAAAAAGACCTTGTAGAAAGGAAAGGATGGCCAAGCAGAGCTGAGGTCTGCAGCAGAGAGGAATCATTTTATTACATGCATCCTGAACTAAAAATGCAACCTTTAGTTATCAAAAAGATTAATTTAATCTTTTCCAAGATCAAATACAGAGATTTATTTTAGATAGTATACAGCAAATTATATACTCCTTCAATTTCTGTATTTGTAATTACTTTCGTGATTAAATCTGACTCAGTTTTGTTTATGGAGGAGTAAAAGCTCTGTAAAACTAAGCAAGTCTTTAGTTTAACTTGAAAATATTTCTGGGATTTGCTTTGCTTTGCTGTTTTGTTTTTTTTTGTTGTTGTTGTGTATGGTCCATTCAGGCAATTAAATGAAAATTCAGTATTTTGTACAAGTTCAGTTATAACTTATGCTTATTAAAAAAAGAGGACACAACATACTGCTTTTTCTGTACAGGGGCTCCCCCCTTCCCTCAAATAGAAAAATACATTTTCCCTAGTAAAGTGTTATAAATACAGTGACAGAGTGGCAGGAACCAAGGAACTGAAGTGGTTTGAGAAAAAATCAGGGGGAGAAAAACAGATTCCGAAATTAGGTAAATTAATTCTCCCAGTGTTCGAATCATTACAGAAAAGCCACTCTGGCAGGAAGTGCACAACTTTAGTATCACACCAGCATCTCACCTTCTGTCTTCACGTTCAAGAGGACAATAAGCTGGTTTAATTCAGCAGAAGAAAAAAGTGTTAAGGCCACCAGATGTGCCTACTTTTGTTACAGAAGCTGAAGGAATCCTGAATCTGCCGTCAAAATTGGGTGATTCCATCCCACTACCCTCACTTCTCTGTTAGAAAAATTGTCTTGGCTAAGAATAGAGCACAGAAGAAAATGTAAGTGCTTTGAACTCAGAAGGGATAGAGAGAGCAAAAGAAATCACAGCTGTAAATAAAACATGCCCAGCACTGAAAATGCATGTGCCGTGTGTGTGCTGAATAGAATGCCCTGCTGCAAGTCTTTACTATGTGTAAAGACGTTTGCTTTTCCCCTCCTCCCCCTCTCCCCTTTCATTATTTCTGTTAGCAGGGAAAGGCTCAGTGGCAGAGGTCCAGCAGGACCATTTTCAAGTGTGTCCATTTTTAAGTACAAATGAATTGGCTGGGCTTGGAGTCTTAAGCTTAAACTTTTGTCTTTACAAAGTATACAAAGGTTTTGATAGGCTTTTTGTTTGTTTATTTTTGGCACTGAACTGAAGAATAAATGCTGTTCTTTCAGGGATGACCGAGTCAAGTTTTGGATACCTTCTTTAACGAATGATTAGAGCTGGAAGGATGAGTGTGGTATTTGTTTCACATGCCGATCCCGTTTGACTGTGTTCTGTGCTTCTTACAGACCTCCAGTGTCTGAGCAGTGGTCAGTTCACAGCATAAGTTCAGAGCAACCTGTCCTCTAAAGGATGAAATAAACTGCTAA
The DNA here is from genome assembly GCA_025331215.1 of Actenoides lindsayi. Taxonomy (NCBI): domain Eukaryota; kingdom Metazoa; phylum Chordata; class Aves; order Coraciiformes; family Alcedinidae; genus Actenoides; species Actenoides lindsayi. The sequence goes on along the minus strand of WTSP01013570.1, from coordinate 48,207 downwards.
TACAGTCCCTGTTTCATACAGAGGCACTTAGACACGGGGATTAAAGGTTTAAGGAGGTCTTAATGCTCCAAACCAGAGATGAACAATAGAATTTTCAAATCTTCTTGTAGATATCTACAGACTTCTTAAAATCTGATCCTAAATATTTTTTTTTGCCTGAGATTTTGAATAGGAAACTTAATCAGATGGAACTTCAAGTAAATAACAGAAGTGAAGCCACAAAACTTGTCTTTATGCTACGTAAAAGACATTGGCTTAAAAACTTGTTAGGTTGCTCAGTGTGTCCAAAGATTGCTCTTAATCAAAAATTACAGAGGAAAATTTCTGCAAATGTTCAGGAGGAGTTTGTAACAACACAGATGTACCTATAAGAACTGTACTGACTTGTTGTTCCTTCTTGCAGAATTAGGCCTTTTGCCCTAAGCCAGAGGCTGAAAGGAGACTGACAGGCTTTCTGCTCTGGTAATTATAGAGGAAACAGGAGAAAAAAAAAGCATTACTTTTGTATTTGCTGGTCACTGCAGGGAGAAATAACTAAATGGCTCTACCTTATGTAGATAAATAGGTGTGAAATAAAGATATCTTTCCTTTACCTACAAGGGGAAACATTCTGGGAAAGAGCATTGCTGCTGACTTTTTTATTTTCCTTGATGCCAGCAGATTCTAGCACTGTTTTGCTTTACTTCATCATTAGTCCCTTTGGAAAATGTTGCTATCTGCCTACACAGAGCAATAGTCTTAGTTTGCAAGCATAAAATAATGAACTTTATTTAGGTGTGATCATTTTGAATGGTAGTTCCTATACAGTTTTGAAATTGCTGAAAGGAACTCAGTAAATGTCCTCTTTGTGCTACAGAGGCTTGGTTTTTTTCAGCAGGAGAGGTATAATTTACAGAGTGAATATAACCTTGGGTTAAGACTGTTTCTTTCTGATGCACTCTCTAGAGCATGTAACAAAAGCCTAGTGGTGTACACTTGACATCCTGATTGTATATATGAACCTGACTTTAAGAAACAAAAGGAAACAAAAATCTTTCTGGTCTGTGACATGAGTAGTGATTGCTACAAATATTCTAAGGATAAGACCCTGCTCAAAATGAAAAGGCTTTTAGCACAAGATGGATGGGACAGCAATATCTGTTGCTGTTTGTTGCTGTAAAGATGAATTCTCAACAGAATTCAGGGAGTTGCTTAAGGAACCCAAATGGTTACTCCTGTAGTGTCAGAGAAAACTATATGGTAAACTTGATCAGATGCACTCTTTACTAAACATGAGTATTAGATGTGCTAAACAAGAGTGAACGTTTGCTCGTCTTATGATTGGCTGGGGAGGGAAAATAATGGGAACCTGTTGGAAGGTTTTGCTTGTACCAGTGTGGACTGTTTTCCTGTGTTTGGCAGAGCCTCATGTTACATGATGCTGGCCAGTAGGAACTCATTCAGTGAATGGAACAGGGCTCTGCCAGATTTCCTGGTTGATTAATTTCTAACCAACATGGGCATTGATTTGCAATAAGAATGAAATCGCAGAAAATGTCTTCAAAGAGCATGGCATTCTGGAAGGCTTTGCATGTTTCAAATGCTTTTTCGTAGCCTGGAGTTAGCATTTGGTAAGTTACAAAGATGCTGGTGAGAAGGAACATTAATGAATTTTACCTTCTTTACAAATTCCTGGTGCTGATTTCTTGGGTGGCACATCAGTCAACACCCAGGTCAGGATAACTGCTGTCAGTATTGAATTATCCTGAACGTGGATGAGATCCAAACTTCATTCCTGGAAAAGCAGCTCTTCATCTGACCCATAAAACCCAGGTTAGGATAACTGCTGTCAATATTGCATTATCTTTAACGTGGATGAGATCCAAACCTCATTCCTGGAAAAGCAGCTCTTCGTCTGACCCATAAAATTAAGGCAGCAAATGGGAGTGTTCTCTTCAGCTCTTCTCCCTTCAACTTTAATTTAAACACAAAAACCTTGCTTCTCATCCCTTTGGTATCTTCTTTCTCATTTTTACTCATAGGAGGTGATTTCCTCTTGCTAACAATATAAAATTGATGAAGTATGGCCCACCCTTACTGGCTAGAACGGCAATTACAGAGCAGAGAAGTCCACATTTCTAATAAGACTGCCCTGCTAATGACTACAATTTCCTAGTCTAATTCTTCTTTCAGAAGGCTTAGGAAAAAGGCAAATTAAATGCTGGCTGCCAAACGTTATTTTATGATCTTATGCTTCAAGTCATATTACTTGTATGAATCTTTCATAACAGTTTGAGGCAAGTGTGTGCCACCCAAAATGTGAACAACCGGTCCACCCGCTGCAGTGTTTTTGCCACTTTGGAGTCTCAGTTCTGCTGCTGCTCTATCCGTTCCCCAGCAGGGATACCGTGTGGATTAGACTATGGATCCAGGTGCTGTAGTCATTAATTTTTCCTGACTTGACCAACAAGGGCTGCTGCATGTTGCATCTTCCAGGAAGGACAACTTTGTATTGGGGTAAAGGTGTGCTCTGCCATGTTGCCCACCCACCTCTGGGCAACTCTGCCTATCTTCCCACTGAGGTTCTTAAGCAATAAAATTCATTCTAAAATGCATGTAAAGCTCTCTGTTTGGCTAGTGAGATACCTATTTCACTCTAAAAGTTTTAGCTGCTATTTAAAAGTAAAGATTCTGCAGAAATCCTGCCAGAGTAAGTGATGGTACAGAACGCAGTGCTTTTCTGATCGCAGTGCTTGTTTATCTGCAGAATAAAGAAATCACCCCTTTGTCTGTAATAAAAGCACCCTGATAAAACAAGTTCTGAATAGGTGATACATAATAATAAATCTTACATAGCAGGAGAGTAGATTTTTATGGAAGATAAACACTGGAACAGAGGGCAGGAATATAACACAATTTATATAAAGTTGCAGCACTTTCAGGGTTTGACTATACTCCTCTGTATTTGTTTAGGTCCCCCAAAATATGGTGCCTATTAATCACAAATATGGGCTTCAAGCCAACATTTCCCTATAAAACCTGCTTTCTTCCATAGCTGCAAACTTGAAGTCACTATACAGTGATAATATTTCACTGTGTCGATACAATAAACATAACCAAACAGTGAGATGGATCGTGCAAGGCTCGAGTTTTCTCATCCTAAGTTTGCACAGCACAGTGGTGCTTTACCAAAATCCCTTGATTAAAGTCCTTGCCTACTTACAGTTATACCTTGACTCCATGTTCTACTGGGCTGGAATGTTCAGTGTGATCTTTACCCGATATGATCCTGAAACAGTTTTTAAATACCAGAGGAAGAGTTTTAAGACAATATGTTTATCTTTTTTTTTTTTTTTTCTAGGCTATGTATTCACTAACCCCATACCAAACACAAAGAAAGACAGTATAGTAAAGAAGGAAATAATGATCTTTTCTTTTAAGGTTTCATTTCATATGGAAGACCTAAGACTGCTCAGATAAAATGCTTTCTTTACTGTTCATATAACTTTGTACAATTTCAAATAAGAAATACTATCATAAATGGAATGTGTGGAAGAAGCCAATAGCTTAGGTTTTTTGGTTCAAAATAATTGTTTCCTTAAATAGTTATTGGCTTAATCATGGATCCAGAACACAGCACTATACAGGCTGCTGTGAAGGAAGTTAACTCCACCTCATCCAGACCCAATATGAAGGCAGTTTTGGTGGGTTTGATATGCTCCTTCTAAGGAACAGCTGCAGGTAGAATCACGTCAGAATGATGCCCGGTTTGGAGGTTGGGATGTATGAAATTCAGATTCCCAGTTACAGAACTTCTGGCAAAATTCACAGGATTAGTGCTAACAGCATCTAACTTGGCTCTCGTTGTTAAAGCCTGGCTTTGACAAGCTTCTTCAGGCACACAAGTAATGATTAGTAGGAGCACTGTTCAGTATAAATAATAAAATATAAATAAAATGAGGACGATTCCGAAGTGTCAATAATATTTTCAATATTAAATCTCGCTGCGAGGTTTGTGTCTGAACATGATTTGATTGAAATAAGTAGCAGGCTTTTGCCTCAGTGGGACCATGTTGAGATATTCTGTGTGAAAGAACAAGAATGATGAAAGCGATCGACAGTTTGTTGTGACTGCATATAACTGGGAGGAACAAATAAATCAAATGGGCACTTAAAGAACTTCCCTTTTTCTACAAAAAAAGCCATTGGGATACTGACAGGTATGAATCTATCATTCATTTGGTGCTGATTAATAGTTTTTCCTGTGGCCTCATGAAGGAAACTTCCAAATAGTGAAAACTATTAAAAATATAAGTATATAAAATATTGGACTATTCTGTCATATCGGGTTATTCTCAGTCAAGGTACAATATTATGTAAACAAAAATATGGTGGAAGGATCGTATTCTGATTGCATTTTAGTGTTATGGATGCAGAGTAAAATTGCTGTCAGAACTGAAATTACAGTATGGGAGGTTTTCTCAAAGCTGAATGGACATCTCATCATACAGTGCCACTTAGAACTAAGGAGGGTAAGATAGCTGAGCTGCTTACTTACCTTTGAAAAACTTGAATTTCAGCCTAAATTGATACAAGAATAAGAGTGAGAGCACAGTCTGCTTTGTCTGTTGAATGTAAGTGGCATGTGCCTCTGCTGCTCTACCATTTGTGGAATATTTTAGATGCTCTTTTTCAAATTAAAAGAAGAATAATCTGAAAGGTGCCAGTTCTGTAGTGCCAGACTGTCCTCTCCTCAGCAGCTCAATACCATTCATTCATTCATTCAGACTTTAGAAGTGAACTCTAACTCGTGTCAAACTCATCGAGAGGATTCCGTGCATCTAAGTTACTGTGGAAAAGCTGACTGAAAATGCAATTTGGAGTTTTCAACGTGAAGAGGGAAAGCATGCTCTTCCTCTGCCACCCCCCAGCACTTTCTCTCTACATACCTGCCAGATACTACTGTCATTGGAGAATATTTGTTTACTTGAGCAGGTTGTATTAAGGGAAACATATTTCTCTTGCTGATTGCTCTGGTTTCTCCTGCAGTAGAATGGTTCAAAGCAGTTACCTACTCACACACTATTCTGAGTCCTCCTGGACAGGCAAGTCCACATACTTATTGTGTACAAAATTTAGACACTGTGTTTTTTCTCCACCTCAGTTCACTGCATTATGAGACTTTGATGCTGTACCTTCATACAAAAAGAAATGGAACCCTACTTTTCACTGCTATAGAATTAGCAGTTTGAAAATGTATCTACTCTGTGCTCTATTTTAGTAATGACTTGATAAATACATTTTATATACCCTCTATTAAAACTTGCTGACATTAAAGACAGTCTTTGCTTTGGGAAAATTTGTCTGGAATTCATAATATTTCTAGGAAAGTAAATATATGGTTACTTTATGGCATGGGGGAAAAAAACCCCCAAAAACTCTCAAGCTCCCTTGAATCCAGTATCTTGTCAATAAATTCATAGTGATTTGGATGGCTTTCATGTGTTCTGATTTAGTTGCTGAACTTACGTTTTTTTTGCAAAATAAATTTAAGTAGAGAGTTTTGTGCAATGGGTGCAGGATACTGAAGTTGATTAGCCACATTATGTTATGTATCTATGGTTTTATCCCTACCACAGCTACTGTGAAGAAGCACTCTGAGAAGCAGGAAGCTTCCTATCAATAATCCCAACTAAATGAAAACTACGTTGCTAGGTGTGCAGAACTTGGCCAAGTTCAGCCCATGTGATGAGTTGCAGGAGTTTTTCACACAGTTGAATGCATGTAATGGTGTGGCAGGAGGGAATGGAGGAGGTCAGATGCGGGCAACCTGTACGAGATGTCTGTGTGGTCATCAAGTGTGGGTCGTCTGACAGGAAGAGAAAGTTTGTCTCTCAGGGTCTATCCTTTACTGAATGCTTCTCCCCTAGCCATGTAGGAGGGGGCCGTATAAAAATCCGTGATGGCTATGCCAGGGACACTGCAGGTAGTAATGCTTTGTTACAGCCTTAAAGTTCAATCGGGGCTCAATTCTGGTAATGCTGATTTGCCAGGATCTGACTGCCTAAGGCATTGGTTTATCATCTAGACAGGTGATTGAGTCAGCTCCCATACCTCCTCTGTTCTTCCAGACTCTTTGCAGCTTCAGTCACAGCGGTTTTTGAAGTTTTCACCGGTGTCAGAACTGAAGAAGTAACTCGATGACACTGAGGTTCTGAAGAGGAAGACAATAGCTTCAAAAAAGTACCAGTGGAGCATGTGTATGGCTTTTGGCAGCGTTCTCAGCACTGATTTTTAATACATTGTATAACGTTAGGTTTCACCCAGTTCCAGTTTAAAATCTTAAGTGGACCGATTTAACAAGCGTGCGCAGCGATGGAAGGCACCCGAGTTTAAGATTCAAACTTTAGTATTCAGCCTTTCTCTTCAAAGAGCCGAACCTCTAAAATTCACAGCCTTTAAAAACTGTATGTGAGGGAGAAAGAAAGAGGTGAAGGAAGTTTGGTGCTCTTTAATTCTTTGTGAGGCTTGTTATAGTGGACCATAAAGTGGAACAGAAAGTATTTTCTCTACCTTCTTGCTTAGTATTGAGTAACTTTATCTTACCTTCAAGCACATACTCCAAATTGTTAGCAGTGGTTTAGACTAACCATCTGGATAATTTTGGTGAAAGCTTGTAGACACTGACTAATCAGAGCCATTCAGGTGACTGACTGAAACCTTTTATGTTGAAGGAAATTCTGAGTATCCCAAACATGTGTAGATCTGCCTCTAAAAAGTCAGATTCATCCATATTTTTCATGGAGAAGGCGAGAGGAGTATTTCTAGTGTTAAAACTACAGATGCCAGGTTTTAGTGCAGGGAACGGTTTTATTGCTGGCAAAATAGTGTTTTATACAATGTACAATGATTCTTTATGTGCATCTATCTACCTACATATTCAATGATAATGTGTATCTATGTATATGCATATATCTATGTATCTATGTAGATATGATCTCTGTATGCATGTGTGTACACACACACACACCCCCCAAATGAAAAACTGTTTACTAAATGGCTGTTGTATTCTGTGAAGGGTATTGAAACGTGCAGATGTTTTTCTTTCTGGCACATCAGTCTGTGCCTGAGACTCCCCTTGTGTTCCCTGAAAAAACAGAGTTGTAATCCCCTATGCAACCAGTGGTTGTCGGGGTGCCCCCTTTATGAATTTTTTATAAGCCTTTCTGCAGAGAAGCCACAGTTGATTTTCTAGAAGTGGGGAAATTGTACTGAGATGAAATCCCTGGAAGAAAGATTTGCCAGCGTTGCACCAGGAGTGGTTTAGAGTAAAGGCTGTAGATACCGGGCTCGGTCTGATGTGCCAAGAAGATAAATATTTGTGCGTTTCAATAATTCCTCATAGAATACAACAGCCATTTATGAAGAAGTTTTTAGTTGTTACAAAGCTAAAGCTACATGTAGGGGGTATATTCTTGCTGTTTAACTTCAGGCATTTCGCTTCAATGACTCTGTTAGGAAGTTTTTCTCTCTAGCCTGAGTTATTGTGTGTGAAGACACATTGAATCAGGATGATCCTGGGAATACAAGTGAAGCTTTGACAAACCAGCATTTCCCAACTAACTCCATCATCAGAATGTTCTCCAGGGTCTGCCTGAAGCAGCACTACCTATTGCTGCTCTGTCTTGAGCAAGTAATCCCTAATCAGTGGATCCGTTTGCTAAAATAAGTGGTCTGTATCTTATATTTTCATAGAAAATCAATGCATGACATGGATCTAAGCCTTTCATTTTGAGATACCGCTCCGAGGAGGTTGAGAGGCTTTTAGTAGTGTCTATGTAAGAAGATGCTGCTAAACTGTTAACTGTCTGTGCTACCTTTATCTTCTGTAACATGTACAGCTGTACTTTTTGGACTGGAGACAGCAATCCTTTGAAAAACTTTGCTAAAAGCACGTTCAGTTATGCTCGTTCAGTGACTTGTACCTTTTACCTTTGTCCACTTCCTTTTCCTCGTCACCTCTTTTGTACTGTAGACCTTTAAGGAGTGACTGTGGTTACTGCTGATACATGGTTCCTGGGGAAGGTTCTCAGTCCCTAAAACTGCAGAAACAGACCTCTGTTGTGGATAAAAGGAACAGATTTTTATCCCTCATCTCTTAGGCATGTTGGACATAGCAGCAAACTGCAATACTAGTAGCCAGACTTTGAAAATAGCTGAGCTAGTTCCTCAGGGTACATCTGAAGTGCCTTTTACTTTACACCTCAGTGCAGAAAACTCTGTTCTGAAATATTTTCTGCAAATAAAAAGCAATCATTATAGTTAATATGAATACAATTGAAAAGGAAACTCTTTGGAGAAAGGAGTGGAAATATTTTCTGACCTCTTTTAGCTATATATTTGTACGCCACTTCGGTATTACAGATAATTAATTTGTCTCTGTTATCTGTGTACTGTATAAAGGGACGTTTCATTAGAATTTGTACATTTTTAAAGAAATCACTGATAAAATGAAAATATCCATGGTAAGAAGAAGTTTCACTTGGTTTTATAACATTATGAGGAGTGTCTATCAAATGGAGGAATCATTTGAAAAGCTTCAGGTAAAACCCTTTTTTGGAAAATGAATAGAGGAATGGGGAACAGTGTGTTAAAAATGGGTGAAAATTGTAATTTGGAACTGAAAAAGTTTGTCTACCCGGTGCTCTGTTCTCAGCCTTCTGGTTCATCTTTAGGTTCTTGCAATTTTTGCAGTTTGCTTTCAGCATTCGGTGTTATCTGTTGGGATAGCTATAGAAATAGAAAAGAAGAATGTTTTTTGCCCCTGGTTAGCCATAAGAACTCATAATACTATATCATTCCAATAGCTGCATGTATGTAGGCAATAAGTGTACAGTAGAACCCACTTTGTTATTAATCATTTGCTGGAGCCAACACATTGCTACAGCGTGAGCTATTCAGAGACATAAACTGCATAATATTTATTATAATAAATCAATCTGTATCAGATACCCTAAAGGATCCCAAATCGTTGGAGGAGATCCAAAAGATTCTAAGTAAGACATCTTATAAATCTACTGAGAGGGGGAAAAAAATAAAAAGAAAAAAAAAAAAAAGGTTTTTGTGACAAATATGCGTGCCAATGTTTGTGGCATATAAAGAGAGATGATTTATTATGTTGGCAACCCATTGTGCTATGTATGTTCATGAAGGGAAGGTGGTTTTCTTTTAAGATGTTTTTAAGTCTGTGATGGACTATGGCAAGGGAAAGCATCTTTGAGTTTCAGCTTGCAGCAAAAAAACCCCACTCAGTCATTTCATTCACTGTATACAGAAAAGTTGCATAGCATATCTGTTGGAATAAACCATCATGAGTAAAAATGGCACTTAAAAAGCAGCAGCATATGATTAAGAGGAATGTGTAATATGATTACACAGCTGAAGTTTTAGGCTTTATCTTCGGTGGAAAGGGATGAAATACATGAAGTGATTAAACTTTTTTTGTTGTTATTTCTCCTTTATACTCTCACAGTCACAAGAACACCTGGAAATGGTGTTAAAAGATGGCTTTTAAAACAATGATGTCACTTATGAATAAGTTAGGAAGTGCTAGAATTGCTTAGGATTTCCTGTGTATCTTAATCAGGTTATGTATGAAACAGGCTTTTATGATGTTGTGCTGTAGGCTATTTTTCCTGCATCTCTTCAACCAGATCCTTATCTATCTCACTACCCTTTGCTTTTTTTCCACATATACCTCCTAGACTGTGGCATTCCTGCCAAAGTCTCCTCCCTGAATTCTCATCCCACCCATCTCATCCAGTTTATCTCCTTTGTTCTCATATTTCCATTTTGCTCTCCTTCACTCGGCACTTCCATCACACTTCCTGCACAGTGTTCTCTGTCCAAGTACTTCCTTCACACTGACATCATTTTGGGTGTGTTTCTCCCTTACCCTCTGACACTGGTCATGTTCCCTGGTCTACGCCATTCTGATCTGATTACCAACCCCAGAGACGTGGTACTTTCTCTGTTTTGTCCTCTGCCAACTAAATTCCAGGATCTCTTCTGTAGTCTTTGATTCCCAGTCTTAGCCTCCTTTCCCTGTGAATCTTAACCTCTGTGTAATCTTTGTTCCAATCTATTTCCCTCTGATCTGTCCACCCATTGTACTCTCTGAATGTGAATTAAAAGGTGAGTACTTGTACTCAGCTTTGCTTTCAAAACCATCCCTAGCTAAGTATCTAGTACAGGGCATAGACAGTTTCTCTTTATACACTGGATGGGAAATAGTTAGTGCCTCAGTGAAGGAGATTCTTGCATATTTATTATATCCTGATCACAGCTGAGAACAGTGCTAGAGTCAAGCACCTTCACTAATGACAGAATTATTTAAGACTTCATCTATTGAAGTGCAATAAAAATGTAGTTTGAACATGGACAAACTCTCTCTTATTTTATTTCTCAACAATCCAAAGTTATCCAAATTTGGGGACACTTTCGCAGGATTAGCAAACGGCACTTTGATGGGATCAGCCTGATGTACAAGCTATTTTTCTGCCAAATTTTATTTCTTCTGTTAGAATAAAAGCCCGAAGTATTTTTAGAAATGTGAGAAAAATGTCAGGCAAATGGGACAACTGGGGCACCAGCAACTCTGCCTTTCACAGCAATTTTTTTAGCGTGACTTTATTTGGTGACCCTTCCTAGGACTACATTCGTAGATTCAACTTTGGGGATTTTAACTCATCATGTTTTGCAAGATATTTTATGGTCCAGTACTGGGCTCACTGATTGCACCTTCACCCAGGTAGTATGAGTGGAGGCCAGGCCACCTTAATTACCTTTCAGGGTATTCTTCCTTGGAACCTCTCACTTCTCCATTTCTAATCTCAGCCCTGCTTCTTTTCTGACTTTTAAGATTCCGGTTGTTTGGGCTTGGGGGTTTTTTTGGGTTTGAGGTTTTTTTGTGTGGTTTTTTTTTGTAGTGTTTTTTTGTTTGGTTGGTTGGTTTGGGTTTTTTTTCATTTGTCTGTGTTTGGGTTTGGTTTGATTTTGTTTTACTAAAGACCCAGATAACTTTGTCTTTGGTAAAACTTCCTTTGACATTTTCTCTTTTAAAATCCTGTTTCTACTTCATAGTAATTCTGCTGTATTATGATTTATACTGTAGATAGAACTGTTCAGACTGAAAAAAGGTCCAAGAATTGTTCGAGGTGTTTTCAGTCATGCTAGTTTAGTTGTTTATGATTCTGGGAAGAGGGAGAAGGGCTGTGGTACCATGTTAGACATACGTATTACACTTGTTCATTGGAAAGCTGGAATATACTCTGCTTTGAAGGGGTTTGTTTGGTGCAGGGAATGGGAAAGAATGGCCCTTGTGTCAGGGCTGTGGGTGTGCTTTTCAATGAAACTGCGTGCAGAAATAGCTACAGGCTTACTACAGAGAGTAGCAGCTAAATTCATCAGAGCCCACCTGCTCCAGTCCATCCCAGCTTTTGCTTGGAAAATGGATTGCCCCCATCCCCCAGTCCCCCTAGAGTGACTATCTTCAGTCCAAGACTGCGAGACCTGAGAAGGGCTCTGCCTGTAACTGAGCTTGTTTGTCAGGAATTGCCTTACCACTTGCCATTAAAAATTAACACACGGTTCCGTGATAGGGGTGTAGTGATCCCAGTTTAACATGTTCCAGCCCCTTCAGCAGCCACTGCAACCTCCTCTGCTGCTGCCTCTGTAGTGAGCTAATGAGGATCTCAAATGTTGCCTCACGTTTCATTCTTGCACATAGATGAGTTCATTTATGTCATTCCCGTTGTGAAGCCACAACTGCCGTGACATTTGTTAGCGAAAGTGAGGGGGGCACTGTACTATACATATGAAGGGATTCAGCCAGCCAGAAGTGCAGGGACAGGAATTGTTTAATGAGTTCTGCTACAGAAGCTCCTATATCATAAAAATTATGCACTCAGATTAGAGTGTCTGTGGCCTGGACTTGTCAGTGCTTTTCCAGCTGGTACTCAGGCAGCAAGGAGGAAATTGCTTGTGTCAAAGGTAGACAGGTGAAGAATGAGCTACTTAGAAAGGTACAGGTTCTGTGGAAAAATTAGCTGAGGAAAAAATATTTCCTCCTGACTTCTCAGTATGGTTCAGGAAGAACAGAATGTCATCCTCTGAGATATCACCATCAGCACAGGGACCTGGGGCTGAAGCCATAATTTTAGTTCTTCTACTTTTGAGCACTTGAGTTTGGAATCTATTTTATTTGTTTGTTTGTTTGTTTGTAGCATCCTTTCAGTTCAATTCTTTCTATAGTTATTTTGAGCTATTAATATTTTCTGAGCAACGCGGAAGAAGAATTCAGCAAAACTGAAACTAAAATCACACCCGAGGAACACACCACCTCTGTGATGTTGTAGGAATCCACACATTAGACATAAAGGTTTACTTCATGAAAATTGTGGTCGGCTATCAACGTACTAAAAGATGGCACTGCAGGGTGATGTCCGAGCAGATACTTTTGAAGTGAGAGATGCATTTACGGTAGTGAAAACGTGAGCAGCGTGTTTTTCTGACATGCTGTTCACCGATTTGAGGTTCTTCTGTCTGACTCCTGACTCCTCTCTCTGTTCCTTATATTGTTTTTTAAGCTATCACAAAAATTTGCTCTTTTCAGATACATCGTATAAAACGAGCGCTACCCCAAGTGTTGTCAGTTAGGTGTAGGGCACCTCCTCTCTGAAAAAGATTCTGAAATCCCCTATTAGAACTTAAATCCTTCAGCAATAGCATCGGTTTTGTTTGGGAGTCCTTTTTATGGTGCATCCTCTTCTTTTTATGTGGCTCATTATACATAATTTGAACATCACTTTTAAGAACCGCCATATGGTGTCAATAAATAAGTCTTTAGAGGCTTTCACTTATCTTCTAAATATGATTCACTAGTGCCTAATTAAATCAATACATTAAAGACCCCCACAATCTCTATGAATCAAGCATCTCGAACTGGTTATTTTAGTATTTATATCCGGCATAATTAAGGATTCCTTGAAGATATATCCTTCAAGAGAGAAACAGAGGTAGTTCCCCACCCCTTAGCTTTTTGTTTTATATTGCACTACACGGTTTTTATTGCATAAAAAAAACTTATAGCATATTGGTGGTTTTGTTTTTTGTATTGCTCCATGTCTTCAGTCTCAGCTGGTGTCTCCCAGAAAAAGGTTCGAGTTGCTTGGCCCTGCAGCAAAAGCTGAACTGGAAGTTGTAAAAAGGCTATCCTCATCATTCCCTCCCCTCTGCCACTTAATTGTGAGGAAACTTAACGAGTACTGCATTGCAATATTAAATTACATAACAACTCATTGTGTGAGGGAATGATGGCAATGGCTGATTCAGCTCTGCGCTCAGCTTAGACATCATTTGTATCTTGATGTCTGGCACAGAAATTATTCAGTGTATCTCAGAACTTGGCCTTGACTTACTCTGTAGATGTTCAAAGAGCACTTCGATTTCTTGTAGTGGAGGTTAAGCAATTATCACTTGTGTCTGTCTTAACAAGAAGTTAGATTTTAAATGTGTAATCAGCAAGAGATGAATTCTGTAGAACCCAGAGCCCTGCTTTGCATGCTTTACAGCTGGTAGAGTATCCACCCCATCCCCTCCTCAGTTCCCAGGAACTGAATTTTTTCCTTTTACTGCTTGGAGAATACAAGCTCCCCAGCTATTTTACCTCCCAAAACATCCCCTGTATTTTTACCTTTAATATTGGTTCAATACTGTTGCGTGTCTGCATAGAAAAAAAAACCAAATCCCACAAAGCATAAAATTAAAAGCTTCTGATCCTCTCTTTTAGACACAACTGTTCTTTTCCTCTTCTGTTCTCATATATCTGAGCTTTGCTTTCCCCTCTCTGATGCCTCTCCAAGGACTGACTTACACAGTTCTGTATCAGTAACATGCCACAACCAAACTGTCCTTCACCTTCCTGACAAGATAGGCTTGGTCATACCAGGACTGATTGTTTTTTTTTTTTTCACATTCTGATAGCCAGTCTAAAATCTACAATTAAATAGACAGCTGCTTGCTCTGCTCATACTGTCTTTTATTCTCATATACACAGCCACTAGCATTTCAGCGAGTCCTCTTACAGATTGGTTGGTTGAAAAGGTAGGAAAAGAAAACCTAAATAACAACTAGATTGGGCAGCTTTGATAGCCTTGCATAAATCTGCTTCAGTGCTGATATTCAAGCACAGACTGAAACGGCTACTCGAAGCAGTGATCTCCAAAGCGGGGTGCATGTGTCTCAGGTGCTGTGGAAGACAATGCCTTGGGATGTACCAAGAAAATATTTTTAAATGGGTTTTATTATTAAAAAAAACCCCAACAAACCACAACACTACGTAATGTTTATTTCATCTTTATCCCATTCTTTTTTTATTTCCATTTTTGTTTATGTTTTGAAAAGCGCATAATATGAGTTCAGTGGTACCTGCACATGGTTCATAAATTAATCTATATAAATATACATAGGGTGTACAGGGGTACTTTTTTTTTTTTACTTACGGGGTTGCATGATCAAGAGAAATTGGAGGAGCTGTCTTTTCAAAATTAAAGTATCAGTAAACAGTTAAACGGCAGAAGTTATTAAAAGATATACTGCTTTTATCATCTGTTTTCCACAGCAAAAGGAAATGCTGCTCTCATACTTTTTCCAAAGTCAGCGTGAGAATGTTTAAAAATTCGCGTTGCTGAACTGCTGAGTTGAACAGAAGAACAAGAAGTAAACCAATTGCAATATGAGGCTTTAAAAATCGTTGGTCCTTACACTACTGAGTGCGTGGCCTTAAGGAAGCTCAGTTCCTCTGTTTGTCATTGACTTGTTCACGGGACGAGTCACCTGTTCTCCTAGGCCTCTGTTTGTCCATTGGAATAGTAGGAACGATAGTGTTCCACACGAGTGTTTTGAGTGTGTATCTCTGAGTATCTTACTGTGTTCGGTCAGATACACATTGGACAAGTCAGGTTAAAGACAAGGAAAAAATGTTGTAACGGAAGTTTGTCAGAAGGTGAAAGGACCGGCAAGAAGCACCTTGGACAGACGGGTGTTGTGGCATCTCCTCCCTTCTGCGTTCTTGCCGTGTCACTTGGGGTTTTTTGGTTGGTTTTTTTTTACTTTTTTTCAGAAAAATGGATGGATGGTAAACTATAATTTTTTTGTCATTCCCAGGGGAAAAAAGCCAGGATGATCTAGTATCTATTATGAGATAGGACAGCTGCCTTGGCATTGCTTAAAAATTAAAAATAGCGTCACTCAAGGTAGCTTGAAAGTTCGGAACGAGTTGAAATTACTTGTATGAGCACGCTGGTAGCAGCAAGCTCAACTTCCCATTCAACTTACTGGCTCACAGTGAATTAAATCAGTCTTTACATTTCTATCTATAAACTCTGGGTAAAATAGATTAAGTGTGGGAAGATCTAGAGCAACTCTGAGGAGGAAACTGTATCAGCAGTTAATAAACACAGCAATAAAAGAGGTCTCATTTTTACATCGTTCAACATACAAGAAATAATTATGATGAGCTCTCTGTACAGTCTTTGAAAAAAATGTAATTACAGCTTTGGTAAGGAAGCAGAATCTATTGCATTCTCTGTGAGAGTTTCGAATCAGTATTTTGTTTGTTGTTACACTGACTGCTGTACAGAGTTAGTTTTCCAAGGTCACGTTTGATTGCTGGGGAACCCTTTGCATTGCCCACTCGCGTTTACAGTGAAAGGCTTCGCCTAAAAGGAGTGCCCACACTTCTAACATGTTCCCACAACATGTGAGTGTAAAATGGACCTCGGGAGCTTCTGCCATCCCAGTGCATGGGATGCTTGCCTTTGGAGAACGTAGATGGAAAGGATTAAAGCTTCCTTTAAGCACTGCATCCTTGGCCATTCTGTGTTCCCTTGCATTGTCCTAAAAATCAGGCTATGAAGATTTCATGTATTTAAGTTCTTCAGTGATCCTCTGCGTACGATAGTCCTGCTAAACTAATGTTTTAAAATTGCATTTTAAAAGCAATTTTTAACTCCTGATTTGAAAAGCTGAAACTTTTTTTTTTTCCTTAAAAACAGAAATGTGCCACAAGTAAATGTGTTTGAAGTAAAAAGGGACTAAAGAAGGAAAGAATCTTTTATTTAAGACCACTTTCTTCAACTGAGAGTAGAAAAACGTTCAGTTTTAAACATTCCTAGGAAAGAGGGGTGCAAAAGACAAGCTGACAAAACAGAAGGAATATCAGGGAGTGGTAATTCCCTGAGAGAATGATTTTAATAGAAGGGCAAGTCCACAACAAGTGAATTTGCAGATGAATTTTGTAAATTCCTTAGAAGTTTGAAACTATTCCTGGGGAAGCAATACACTGCCTCTGAAAAAGAGGGAACAAGCTGGCATCTAGAAGCTCCCTTATCCCTCTTTGTTATATAGTCTTCATGTAGGCTCCAAAAATATGAGGTCATTCTGAATAAAATGTTTCTAGTTTTGTTAGTTGCCTAGAAGAAGATGAAGGCACGATCAGAAAACACACATTGCTTGTATAGATTTCAAGGAGACTTACAACAGCCTCTGGGCAGCAATACAATAATCTGAATTTCCTAGTAAGAGTTTTAAATAGAAAATGACATGTTTGTGGTTCAGAAGTAAGTGCTTGAACAGGGAAAGAAAGCTCTACCTTATATAACTAGCAGAGCTATCCAAATACACGATGCACACGAGATATGTTCGTGCTGAGGCAAGTGAGAGTGTTATGCAGACTTGATCTGCTAATGCATGCTGTGGAATTTGCAAAAGACCAAGCAGAGTAAATGAAGTGAAAATTTATCATTACAGGGTAGGGCAGGTGAGTAGACCGATGAAAACCAAACCAATTATAGGTGTGTTCTTATGTGCTCTTGCAGATTGAGTTCAAAGAGTTTAAAGACCTGTTACTGCCTTCAGTGGACTGTAACATTCCCTCTGTAATCATTTAAGTTATCTGCAGTTTGTTGCTACTCTTATTTCAGCAATTGCTTACAGCCATGGGTAGGCTGAGCTGTGGCAACACAAGGCTGGAGCACAGTAAGTGAAATAGTTCAAGCTGTCCACAGCAATATGCTTTATACACCCTAGTTGTCGCATGATATTGGACCTTGTGGTTGACTAAGTTGAACATAAAGGGTTAACATCCAGCAAGACGTAAGAGCCCTTAGGTTGAACAAGCCTGAGTGGGGAAAATAGATAGAGAAAATGGAAAAGTATGAGAACAGCAAGGACCTGCAAAATGAAAGGAACCGGGTAATAAATGTGCAATTTTCAGGTAGTATCTGTTTTAGTTTATGAGACTTCATTGCATGCACCCAAACTCCACCATGGATTCAGGCGAACTAGTTTAAAGGTGTCTTCTTCTGCTGTAGCTTATTTTCCATCTTCTACCTGAGTTACTTGCTTGCAGTTGCTTACAACAGTACATAGTGGCCTCCACACTTGGAAAGTTGCACTACTTTAGTGTAGAGGATTTTTTGAATGTAGATGCTCCCCTAAGTAAGTTTTAAATGTTCAGCAATGAGACAGCAGGCCCAGCCTAGTTTAACAAGGAAGAGTTTGGTGTAGCAGCAAAAGGTTCTTGGAGAAAAAGAGCTGCTTAGGGAGTACATAACGTGTTTAAATATAGTACGGCTGATGAAGGGGTAGCTCGGTGTGCTTCAATTAGGAGGAATCACTTTGAGGGAAGGCTTGAAATCAGTAGTCACAAAATGATGCGTGAGTTACAGAGCTGATATAATCAGTTGTCTTCCGGAGAGATGGAGATGAGGAAGGAAGGAAGGAAAGCTGCAATCCAGCCCTCAAATGAGAAAGCATTTCTGGCTTTCTCACCAAGGGAAAAATGAACCGTTACTTTCTCAACTACAAAAAAAGGTAGCAATTGAAAATTAAGTGAGGCATAGGTAGGAAATTGAGTTCAGAGGATGTATGAAATAACAAGCATAGAAAGAAAACCAACAATTTAAATAAATATAAAGTGATTCTAAAGACCAAAACGCCTTGTATAGTTTGCAAAGCTTTTTGTCCGATCATTATTTAATGGCTTAAAAATTATGCTTAGAAACACCAAAGACACTAGTGGTCTTAGAATGATTGTTGCTGCAAAAATACATTCATAATTCCTTTCTGAAAGAACCTACAGGATAGACAGGTACAACAGACAAAGGTTGGAAGTACTGTTCAGAAAGGGGGTCTGTACAGGTGCAGCCAGGGTCACAGAATGACTGTGTCAAGAGTAGGTATCTTTTGTCTTAGAAGACACTTTTATGATAAAATCATCTGAATATATAAAAGCATGTGATAGAAATAAAATTAATTTCTAAAAGGCAGAAAAAAAATTCAGACTGCATCACAGTAGAAGTGTTTCTTTGCCACTGGTTACACTTGGAAAGTCGTCTCTCAGCCCTCCCTGTTCCTCAGAGCTTCTTGCAGAGTTTATGGGAGTGCACCTCAATCTTTTTCATGTGCTTTGTCACTTGTGCCTTTCAACAGCAGGTCCACACTCTCCTCAACTGTTCTCCTGTTGCCAATATACCTATAAAACCCCTTCCTGTTGCCATTCATATCCTTTGCTAGTCTGAGCCCCATCTGAGCTTTAGGCACTCACGCCACAATCCCTGCAAGCACTCTGTGTTCCTCCTGAGTAATCTGTACCAGTTCCTTACTTTGTGTGCTTCTTTTTTGCATCTGAACTCTGTCACGGGTTCCCTGTTGACTCATGCTGCCTTTCTTAACACTTGCTTTACTCACAGCACACCAACTTGGGCCATTCCTGTACTCTGAGGAGGTTGCCTTTGAAGATCGGCTGGTTGTTCTGGTCCCTTTTGCCCTCCAGGGCAATGTTCCATGGGATCCTGTCAAGTAGGTCTCTGAACAGGCAGAAGTCTGCTCTCCTGAAGTCTAAATTTGGGATTCTGCTATTTGCATTGACTTCTTTCAGGATTTTAAACTGCAAGTCTCACGGTTTTTGCAGCCAAGGGTATCCTCGACTTTCACATTTCTTGACCATTTCTTTACTGATTTTGAGTAATATTTCCAACAAAGTATTTTTCTGAATGGCTGATCAATCACCTGCATCAATAAATAGTCTTCAACACACACCAGAGATCTCCTGGATTGCTTCTGCCCATCTCTATTGCTTTTCCAGCAGACATTTGGATGGAGATCCCCGTGAGAGCCACTTCGTGATTGCAAGGCTTCTTCCAGATATCTACAGGCTTAATTTACTTCTCAATCTTGTCTTCTGCAGCAAAAGCCTGTGCCACCTGTGACAGTCTGTTCTCTAACCTCACGCATAAGTTCTCAGCTGGTTTGTCACCCCTTCCTCTGTGGTGATTTCTCTGTGCACTCCAAACCACTCCTTTGTGTGCAGCAAACCCTTTCCTTCTCACCTTCCTAGCCTGTCTTTCCTGAAGAAACATGCATCCATCCATTGGAGTGCTCCAGGGGGACCTACCACACCACATCTCCGTAAACTCAATGAGCTCACAGCTCTGCAGCTCCTTCGTGTTTCCCAGGGTGTGGGCATATGCACCCCCTGTGCTCTTGCTTTCTCCACGGAAGCAGAAGAGCTTTCTTGTCCTGTGGTGCCCTAGTGTTTTACTGCCCTCTAGCTCACCTTGTCTTTGGATTTTGACAACACCTCCCCGATACACCTAACTTACAGTTCTCCTCACCAGGTTAGCAAGCCTGGTTGCAAAATCACTCTTGCCCCATTTTGTCCAAGTAGTCGTTCCTTGAAGAGCGTTCCATAATCCCAGAGGCCAAAGCCCTGCCTGTGCCACTACCTACACAGCCACATCTTCATCCACTCCTACCTGAGCCTTTTCTTTCACTCCAGAGATTGCCACGAAGGTATTTTCATTGACTATCTAAGCTTTACAGAGGTCACCATTTTAAAGCTAGAACATGCGTATTAAACTGCTGACGAGTCAAAGTTTTCTGAGTCCCTTTGTCAGGTGTATTACTTAAGCTTTTTCTGTATAAATGAACACAAGAAAGTAGTTCATTCTGAAGGGTACCTAGACACAGCAATAACGTATCAAGGTGATTCATACTTTTGTAATAATGGAAAATGGAATTTGGAATACTTCTGCATGAATTACTTTTAATTTTTTTTTCTGTATTAAGTTGCATACTTTGTTTTTCTTTAGAGTTCCTCTTTGTCGTACCCAGCAGATGATGATTTATTTAAAACCTCAAACCCTCATTCAATTTTTAATTAAAAAATGTTAAGTTCATTTCTTGCCAGTAAAACAAATATTTGTTATTACTAATACATTTTAAAGGCAAGCATAGCACTTCGTAGTGTTTATAGGAATAGTGTAGGTACTGCACTGCTTCATCATGAATTAATGTCAATCATTCCACCATTGCCCTAGAACTTCTCTAAAAGCAAATATATTTCCCAGTCTCTTCCCTAAGAGAATTCAGGGACACATGGCCATTAAACCATCAGACTCACACAGTGCCTTTTCTTGTGCTGCAACTGATAGCAGTCACTCCTGAAACATCAGAGTATTTAAGAGTATAGCCAAAAATTCTATTAAAATGGACAGTCTTGCTCAAAGTAACAGTCACTGCCACAAATCAAGGCAATTTCCTCTTATTTCTTCTAATTTTCTGTTTGTCTCTGCATCTTTTTAATACATATGATTGTTTCTTTCTCACCATTCCGTGATACTCAATATGGAAACTACCCCTTTAAAGTGAAGAACAGAGCCTGGCTTGTTTCATTTCATACATTACTATTTAATAATATGATCTGATGGATAATATAACTGTTTATTTGTTTGGCTTTCAGCCATCAAAGAGGACTAAAACACTATGTTTCCAATATTTGTACAGACTGGTGATGATTGTATCTGTGTTATTAGATCAAGATGTTTTCTTTCTTTGGCTTCATTTTAGAAAGGCTGAATGTAAATATTATGAATACCCTCTGTATAATCTATACTCCTTTTGGCATTTGGAATGGGCAAGTTCATGTAGAAGCAAGTTTCCACAATCACTCATGTAAAACCTGGAAGAGATGAAGTCTGAAAGTCTGCCTAACTATTTGTTGGGTTTTTTATGCTATAGTTGTCTGGCTTTTATTCAGGTGTGTGATGAACTATCACGGTGAAAGCTGTTGATGGAAAAGATTTGTCTTATGACTGTAATGAGGAAATTGTTGTCAGTGGTAAATCTGAGCATAAAACCCGTGCCCAGGTAGGTCTTGGAACTTTTAAAACCACTCTTTGTGCATAGGCAGCAGCACATTTTACAGTTCAGGTGCAAAAATTATCAAGTGATTGTGGGAGATTTGTAGGGACACAGAGAGTAATTCCTTGCTTAAGAACAGGCTATAAAGTCACTAAAACATCCCTATAGTGAAGGCCTCTCAAGCTGTTAGAAGTTTTCAGCCTTAACCTTCTGAAATTTAGAATAGGCTTAGTAGAACATTTATCTCTATAACTCCCCGAGAAAGCATCGTAAGGTCTTCTTGAGCCCAAAGATTTTGCCCACAGCTAGATGCATCTCCAGGTAAAATGGTTTTACAGTGGTTTTTTTTTTCTGTTGTCTGTAGCGGAGTGAACAAAGTCTGCAGAAACTGATCTGAAGTAAGCAAGAAATATTAATTCCCTCTACGATTTCCAAACAGATGCCTGGGGTATAAAGAAGAAAAATCGCCATGGAAAGTGAAATAATCTATTCACAAAATGCTATAGTACATTCTATATAGTGTAAAGTTGTTGTAATTTCTCTAAGTGGATGATCTTCAAGAGAAAACTGACTTCCGAAGGAAGAGGAAAGTTTTTTAGAAGTAAAAACTTGTGTGATCTTTTTTTTTTTTTTTTAAATGCTTGCACTAAACCAGTGCAGGAATGAGATCATTTAAAGCCAAAGTTTCTTTTTCTTTATTTTTTTTCCCCAAACAAACAAAAAAAAGAGCAAATACCATTACTCAAGGCAGTCTCACCATGTCTGCAGACACTGTTTATTCCACGTGCATGCCGATGTAATTTTTCTTGGTCTAGCAGTAACACAGTAGTTTGCTTGTTGTATTAACCCCTTGAATGTCACTTCCAAGCATACTCTGATTTTTAAACAGGTGGGCTTTCAGATTTGTAAGCTACTTAATATGCAAACCCAGGTGGGTTTTGAAAGTCTCCAGAGAAGGAGACTCCACAACCTCTCTGGGCAGCCTGTTCCAGGCTCTGTCACCCTCAGAGGAAGGAAGTTTTTCCTCAGGTTGAGGTGGAACTTCTTGTGTTCGAGTTTGTGCCTGTTGCCCCTTGTCCTATCCCAGGGCACCACCGAAAAGAGACTGACCCCTTCTCCTTGACACCCACCCTTCAGGTATCTGTAAACATTAATAAGATCCCCTCTCACTCTTTTCTTCTCCAGGCTAAATAGCCCCAGATCTCTCAGCCTTTCCTCATAAGAGAGATGTTCCAGCCCCTTCATCATCTTCATAGCTCTCTGTTGGACTCTCTCTAGTATTTCCCCATCCCTCTTGACCTGGGGAGACCAGAACTGGACACAATACTCCAGATGTGGTCTCCCTAGGGCAGAGTAGAGGAGGAGGAGAACCTCCCTCGACCTGCTGGCCACACTCTTCTTTATGCACCCGAGGGTACCATTGGCCTTCTTGGCCATAAGGTCATGTTGCTGTCCCATGGATAACTTATTGTCAGTTCATTTACCCTCTATAGTAAAGTCATCACTACTGGGATAAGGTATGTTTTGTTTCCCTGTAATATGGAGAAAAAAAGTCAACTTTTGGGAGAAAAAACCCACGCATCTTCAGTGAATGGTTGGCTATGAGTTTTGCAAATTGGCTTTATTGTGTATACCTCCACTAGATAAGGCCTTGAGAAACCTAATCTGACTTTGAGGTTAACTGTGCTTTGAGCAGTGTTTGAACAACCCAGGACCCCAGATGCATTCTTTCCACCTAAATTATTCAATGAATTTATATATCCAAAATGTATACGTGTACTCAGTGTACATCCACACATCACACAAATCCATTTATACACACCTGAATTGGTCGCTTTGTTCTGCAGTATACAAAAAGTCTGCTGAAATTATGTCTTCAGATATTAAAGCGTGTATGCACAGATTGGTGTCTGTATGTTCTGTGGCTTAGTATGTAAACCTATGCTAGATAACTGGTTCTTCCCTCACAGCGTTGTTGTTGGACTATGTGTTAGGTTGCTTTTGATGCTTTTGTGTGACATATATAATCCTTATTCAGTTGTATCTCTAATCAGATTTTATGGAAGTTAAGTATGAAGCCATGATCTATTTCAGGGACTTTGTTGCCGTACAGAACAAAATTCTTATTCAAATCTCTCTTTACAGGGGAACAAATCGTCCGAAGTATGTGAACATCAAAAGAGAATTAACTCCCAGATCCCAGGATTGTCCTCTTTCTGGGGCCAGAACACAGCATCTCACCAAGGTGCAGCTGCCCAGCAGGACGAAGCTGTGAGAAAGGCAGAGAATGGTGGAGAGCTCAGCTTCCTAAAGGCAAGGATTTCCTACAGGTCGTGGTTCTCTTGTGAGAGAGAAGCAACGTGGCACCTAAACTGTGTGTACAAAGGAAGTGGTTATGCTGACTAGACTGAAAAGATTTGGAATTGATAGTCATTCCTAAATGACCACCCACCATCCGCGTCTGATGAGACAAACTGCACCAGTGTCCTGTCTATGGGGAACCCAGTGCGAACATGGATATTGAAAGTGTGGATGTAGCTGTGTTAGCCCCTCTTCGTAGATCTTCTGCTTCAGAAACGTGAAGAGAGCACAGCAGGCTTTTGGTGAGTATAAACAAAATCTGCAAGAGGAGCTGGAAGAGGAAAGTATTGATATAATACTACTGGAAATGTTTTATCATTTACTGAAACACTTGTGATTTTAGTAGCTTCTCTTTTCAGTGCCTGCTTGCCCATCTCATTCCTCCGGTGTGTGGTTTAGGGAAGCATTAATACTTTCTTTTTCCTTCTAAAATTATGCTGAGCAGTTGGACCATACTGTACTGAAGGAGTCAGTCTGCCTGGGATGCTTCTTGTCCCTGTGAAGTGCATTTATATTTTATATATATGTTCAGTTTTTCTGATGTGTGAGTTCAACAAGTGTACTGAGTCCCTCGTGTTGTGCATATTCCAATAGGTTCTGTGCAGAAATGTTTGCTCTGTTTGCTAAGCACAACAAACAATGACCAAAGATACTCTTATGCCATTGCTGCCACACAAGCTTAGACAAATTGTGTAGACCTCAGTGTCAATGAAGAATAATTGACAACTTGCCAAGGAGTGGGATGAGACAGGAAGGAGCAAAAGACGGGGAGTTCAAATACAATTTGAATAAAAGAACCAGAATTTGAATACAGCATCTTAGCAGGATAGACTGGTGAAGCCCAGCTGTGTGTGACAGTCCAGCTGTGCTGGATGAGCCCTAGTTTGGGCTCCCAAAAGCCTCCAGGAAGGGCTTAGCCTGGTGGTGCAGAAGCTGTAAAAGGGCAGGGGATGGGGGCAGCTGTGAGGATTTGTCTTGAAGCACGATGCTTAGTCGAAGCTCTGTGATGTTGCCTGCCTCAAGATCCCAACTCTGTAAGGACGCTCTGGTGTGGTCAGCAAGGCAGGCTGGACTGCTACAAGCAAGAGTGAGTGTATGTCCCCTAGTGTCCGAGGGAGTCTTTTCCCTGAATCTTGCAAATTTTTCTTCTCATACGCTTGGTCATATGAAATTGCCCATAGTTTTATGTATCTGACTACTCCTTTGGGCAACACAGTGTTTTGAGTGGTAGCTTTTGCTTAGTATTGCAAAAGAAGAATGGGAAAACTGATGTTTAAGCCATCTCATAGCTGTATGATATATATATATACAGATAACAGATAAATACAGGGGTTAAATACAGAGTTACCGTCGTCCTTCTTAAACCACAGTTGTGCCACCTACAAAAAATGAACTGAGATTTTAATAAGCAGTTTTCATGTAGCATCTTCCATCTTCAGAATTCTCAAGTGTTGGGTCCTGCAATCCAGTTATAGCTTATTTATTGGGTGAACACAATGAAATGGTTTAATTGAGCCAAACACGTAACAGTTCAAGAATGATGAACTTTCATGCCTCTTTTTGGTTGGTGCAACATTAATATGCCTCTTGTTTCCTCAGAAGACACTTTTTTTTTTTTTTCTTATTCTGGTATTTGACAATGAGCTAACGTTCAAAATGCAAACGGAGAGACTTTACACATTGCCTGCAGTAAAAAAAGCATTTTCTTCCTATTTACAATATATGCAGTAATGGGGGAAAAGTGATCCCAGCACCATACTAAAATGAATTTAAGCAATTTCATATTGCAGGAAAACTGGCAATTTAAAAGAAAAATCTATAGCAAACATGGGAGAACTGAAATAGCCTAAGCTATTAAATAAATAATAATAATAAAAAATCACAAAATAGAAATACACAAAATTCTAATACATTGACCAAATGGAGAAGGGCAAATTGAAAAAGAATGTTCCCATTTTGCATACAAGAAATTAGCATAGGCAAAGTTCAAAGCAACGCTTGGGAAGTTTCAGGTGGGATTTCAAATGAAAATCCCTGTTACCCAGTCCCTTTTTTGTCTAATCTGACACGGAGGGGAATGGGCTTTAAGCAGTTTTGTTACTATATCAGCTCTTCAGCATAAGTCGAGAAACTATCTGACTGATGTTGGGTTTTTTCACTGTCAAAGTAGCAAACTCTGAAGTAGGGAGATGAGTTGAGAGCTGAAGCAGCTTGCTGCAAATCCTGACCAGACTGGGGTTGGGTCTTCTGAGGAGAAAACACCGCAGTTATCATGAAGATGTCTGAGAACTCAGATTTCAGGTTCTGAGCAGTGTGCAATGGCCAACAGTGTCTTTAACAACACCTCTCAGCTGGTCATGGTGTCCGGTTTTATAGTTATCTAAGTTCTTCAATGAATTCAGTTTTTTTTCTGAGTTGCTCTCAGGAGTTAGTTATGGATTCTAGTGAATACTGGGAATCCCCATCATTCCTGTGCAGTCAGTTTTGGTGTGCGTGGGTATACCTTTTTGTCAATAACATGGGGAAAAGTGCCTAGATTTTTAAGGAATTTAAGAAGAATTTTGTTATGTTTCACCATGTCTGTGTTTCAGGAAGATGATGCTATTTTATAAGAGATCACGTGTCTCTAACTTCATCGGGGAATGAAGTATAAAACAATCAGCTTCAGTTTCCTTGAGCTAGTTTCTTGTTTTCTCTGTTATAGCATATTACAGTGTGTATGTATATATTCTGATTATGCACAAAGCAAAGTCCTTCGAGTTGGAACACAGGATTACTCAGCCTTCCATAGCTGGTTTTATGGAGACTGATGGGACAAGATGCTGAAAAAGGTCCAGATTTTGCCAAAGGTTAGGCTTCTTCTCAACTCCACTATCTCTGTGATGTAAAATGCATGGTAGTCTTTTCAATTTTGTATTTAATTTTGTGTTCTAAGCAACGCGGCACACTTTGAACTTATGAGGGAGCCTCGGGAAAATTAAAAAATAAAGCAAATTTAAAATGTAGATATTTTAACAAAGTCTATGAAATGCATGTAAGCAAAGGAAGGAAAGTCTGGAATAGTCTTTGAAATGAAGCAGCAGTGGGAAATCCTACAGTCCAGTCTTGACATGTTGGAAGCATGTGAAGGAATAATGCATCTAGTCAATAGAAAAATGTTGTAGGGGGAATGGAAACTGAAATTTGCAA
The DNA here is from genome assembly GCA_025331215.1 of Actenoides lindsayi. Lineage (NCBI taxonomy): Eukaryota > Metazoa > Chordata > Aves > Coraciiformes > Alcedinidae > Actenoides > Actenoides lindsayi. The sequence continues at coordinate 21,414 of WTSP01013570.1, read as the reverse complement.
GAACAGTGAAATATAAAAAATTTAAAATAGAGGATAAGATAGTCATTACTGAAGGAATTTGAAGAAAGGAGGATACAGATGGAAAATATGTCAATTGCCATGGAGATAAATTTAACAAAAACAAACAAAAAAAGAGGTATTTTTGTTAAAAGGTAATAGCTCTGACCTTCTACCTGTGTCACTGATATTCTGAGAGACAGGGAGTCAAAGAAAGTGCTAAAACTAGTAGTGTTTTGTCAAAGAAATGGGAGGTTTAATACTGGAATAAATCACTCTGAGATTTTAAACACCAGACTATTAAATAAGCTTTAGGAAGATACGACAGAGTGTTAGCATCCATAGACCAAAGGTCTGGAAGGAGACTTTGCACAGTAACATGCATACCATGCTGCAGTACCTTCCAGCACCTATTCTAGTCTTCATCATTCAGTAATGGTGCCTGATGCTGAAAGGTGAATTCCTAGGTTGCTGAAATGAAAGGCTCTGAACTCCAAAAAGTTTCAGATTTCACACTGTTGATAGCACACTGATACTGCATAATGCTTTTTCTCATCTCACCACATGAGTTTCTTGGTGATAATTCAATTCTAGCAGTTTATAAACGTTCCCAGTCCTCCTCTGGCATCAGTTAGCTTTTGGTTATAATTAGTTTTTTAACTATATAATAAAACATGGAATACAATTTGGAATCCCAGTCAACCTTTAAATCATTGCGCTGTGCTCTTTAACTGCTAATCTGGTGCTTTCAACCCATGGCTACAAAAAAGTGTAAATCCCTTTTTATCCTTGTCAAGTAGAAATTACATTTAAACCTGAGATGGAAAATACTGCCCTTGTTGTTCACTTTGTTAAGTGGGTCCAAAACAACCTAAAAAGTGTTTATCTTGCCAAATCTTATTTGGGTATGTCTAATCATCCTCACTTGGTAGAGAATTGTAACAGCCAGTTGTGAGTCAACTCTGTTGAAAAGCAGCGTCGTGGAGTGGAAAACATTCATCCAATCCTTTGGTCTGTTAAATATATTTCATTCCTATTAAGGCTTAGTATAACTCAGAACTGACCTTTGTTAAAACCGTGGCCAATTTACATTGGCCCAGCCTTTTTTCATTTGCATCAGACTTGAATTTGCACTGGGTAAGAGTTTTTGCTGTAACTTTGGACTGTACCTGTTCTGCCTGCTGAGATGCCAGAGTCTGGCACCAGAGATACCAGTCTCTACTCTTGCAATTAGAAATACTTGTGCCACCAGCCTGCCTCTGCATCTTCTCCACCTCCTCATGATTATGTGAAGCAGTCAGTGACAGAATTTTATGTGAACTCTACCATTTGTTGAAGCAGTCTGTGCACAGCATCTCAGTTAAGGCTACCCAGCAACACATAAGGAAATCTGTCAGTGGTGCTTTAGCCCAGCACAATGGCAACACTAGACAGCCAGACAAGTAAAGAACCACAACAAAGCACTCTCCTAATGAAAATACTTCAAGCTAAGATAAATGGCAGAAGCGCCTTCAATTAGGAGTAATTATGTCATTGAAATGTTTTCATCACTACATAATGCATTTAAACCTTGATCACCAGTGGTACCCAGCATCCTTTAAAGAAGGAATAAGTATTCATTATGGGAAGAGAAAATTATATGTAATGTACAAAGGCAAAATATGAAACAATCAAAATCTAGAACAAATGTATTACAGAGAAGTAATGAACTAGGCAGTAGACAAGACGAATGGCTGACTACCATTCAGAATGGTCTAGGCTTACTTTTATTTATACAAAAATTGATTTATGTAAGACAGAGCTTCTCTTATGTCTCTTAATACATCCAGTAGAAAATATTCTTTAAGGTTATGAAAATTCCTGATGGTAAACACCTTTCAAACTATTGAAACATACCTTAGATTTTAGCAAAGGACTTATAGCACATCTGCAAATACTTGCAATAACGTGTAACAGAGATACATACAGTAGCTCAGAAGGGGCAGGGATTTCTGTTCCTTCTCTAATGCCAGCACTACCTGTGACAGTGCTAAACTACCTTGAGACATGCTATTTGCTAGGCAGTAACACTGAAAGAGCAAAGCGTCCTAGACTCCTTGTCTGAAATGCTATAGAATTTCTTACAGACCAGATGCAGTAAATCGTATTAAAATTGTTAATTCAGTCAAGTAATTACCCAATTTGATGACCCTTTTTCCATCTTTATTTTATTGATAACACTTACTATTCTGGCACATGCACTTAGGCTTTCTTTTATTTTGTTTTGGTTTTTGGTTTTTTTTTTTTTTTTTTGTTTTGTTTTTGTTATTCTGTACCATCTAAAATGATATTTTTTCGTAAAAGAGCTGTTAATGACCATGAGCCACAGATGTAGAGAAGCTAGAAATGACATGTTCTTTTTAAGTCTGTTTTCCCTGGCATGAGCATTTTCAACACTTTACTTTGTAGTGCTTTGATTTAACTGTCTTGAGTAGAAGGGATAATACATAAGATGCTGGTAATATTTCAGCTGGCTTGTTTTCTAGAATTTTTTGTTTTGACTTGCTTTTTATTCTGTGAATCATAAATCACTAACAAGGCACATCTCCCTGCTTCCTAAAGTAGGTAATCACTCAACTGACTCTACAGAGGCATGTGCTGAAACACAAAGATGCTATACAACTTCCTTGAAATTTTCAGCAAGCTAAACTAATAGATGGTAAAAAAGAGAAGGAAAGCTATTCAGTCTTCAGTAAGGAAACAAAACTCATGAAGAGGTCTTTTTGATCTGGGAAAAACGGGTGAAATAGTACGTTTTACCAGCCAACTATCATCCTAGTGGAAGATACTAATTTTGTGACTCCTTTTTTTTTTAATGAAGATGAACAAATTTGGCTCAATAAATGTTCTGCATGAAAGTTCTGAAGGGAAATTCTACCCATCGTTTTGGTTGTTTAAGCAGCATTTTATCAACAAAGACCTTTAGAGTTAAAATCCATAATCTCAAAAGCTGACAAAGATGTCATTTGAAAGATGTTATGATAAAATACTGTTAAATGTGACATTAATAGCAGGTGTTCCATGTGGCAGTCCTGTTTAATTCAAGTCAGTATAGCACATGTACTCATATTCTCAAAGGCTTTCAGCTAAGCCTTACATAAACCAGAATCCAAATATAAATGCCATTATTTCTTGCATAATGTTTATTAAATTATCCTTGGCTAATCAGACTGAAAACAAATTGCAAGACTTGCAGCATTTTGATTAGGAGCCCATAATAAAGTTCTGCATATGTGTCTTCAGATAAATTCAGGATTCTCTTATCTGGAACCCTGCTTGATATCAGAAGAAAATGAGATGGATGGAAAGGCTGGTCACATACTTTCCACTGTTTGTAGGACTGTCAGTTCAGTAGGTGTGTCAGGTTTTGTGCTTGATGCCACAGCTTTGCATTTACTTACGACTCCTGAGACTGAAACTCTATATGTTAGTGTTTAAAATAATCATGTTCTGTAGCTATAAGGATAAAAAAACAGCTTGTTTTTCGTTTATCTGAGAGTTAAAAGTTTTGGCATTAGTCTGAAGTTGTATGGGAATAGAGAAGAATGATGAACACGATCCCATGGCATAGAATATTCTCAAAACTCTTCTCATTTTCAGTATATATTGTACCATGATGAGATGATGGCTAGAATGAATAAGGAGACAAACACCTTTTAGTTTCTGCTGTGGAGCTTACCATATTGGGAAAAGTGCTTTATATGACTCATTGAGCTAAAATTCATCATGGACAATAACTTCCATAGAAAATTCTCTCAATGGCAGTACTGATGGGCACTTAAGAATCTGAGGGAAAACAGTCCTGAGTTGGCTTTGTCTTAGTTTTTGATTTGCTCCTTTCAGCAGTGCTGAGAGGCAGACATTGTGGGTCAGTGTGAGCTGAAGCTGCCTCAGTGGTAATGTGTATGGCTGGCACTGTACAGGTTCCAGTTGTCTTTTCTCCAGAACGTGGAGGAAGAAAGTAATTCCTGAACATAGCACTTCAAACAAACCTGGCTGCCCTTTCCTAATATAAGAAGACACCTGGAAAGAGCCCATTTGTGCTGTTAAATGTCATTCTTTCAAACTTTGGGCAAATAGTCCACTTTCTTTTGTTATAATTTGGAACTCCTTTGAAGCAGAAACCTCCAAGGAGGGTCTGAAACAATTTCCAAGAAAAAGACTGCAATTACTTTGTACTGCTTTGTTCAGTGAACTGAAACAAATCCCTAGGCAAGGAGAAAGTTTGTATTTGTTTGCCTATAAACTTGCATGTATGTGGTGCCACTACCCCGATAGGCTAACACAAGATGAGTGTTACATGGTTCAACCCTGATTGTTCCTGCACATTTTGGTAATGCTGCACCATTTAGCAAGGGGCCTCTACTTTATGGCTATTTCTGTCCAAGTGCCAGTGTCTGTAGGTTCCAGAAGCAATAGCAAATCACTTCATAAGCATATTTCTTGGAAATAAATAGTGATCATTCAGAGGTGGATTATCCTACGTTCAGTGCTCCAGCCTGAGTGTTGCCCAACATCTCCTACAACGATTTGAATCGTTAGCTCTGCTGAGAGCAAACACAAGATGCATTTTCTAAGAAATCAGACTATGAAAGAATAATTTATTCAGAATGCTTTCGAAATTAACTGCTTTAAACTGTCAGCATATTCCCATATAAAGAGAGAGTGCTTTTTTTTTTTCCCTCTTTATCAGCTGGTTAAAGGTACTCCAGAAAAGACCTTGACCTCTCTGCCAAAGCTCTTCTATACCAGGCTCATGTTAAGGAAGTTGTCTTTTAGCCTACATGATTTATAATTTTTCTAAAAATAAGTGAAGTTTCAAGGGAATGATTCATATTAATTAAGTGAATTATTTTCCACAGGTTTAGTAGCTATCCATTAAAAAAATACTGTCCAAACACTTAACAAATTCATCGTGGTGTTTGTACAGCAACCTAATGTCACCTCCATCCCTGCCTCAAGCAGATGTGCTGTAATTCCAGAGGAAATGTGGTGGCTCCTCAGCAAGCTCTGTGGCCACATTCCACTTGCAAAAGTGTCTGTTCTGGTTGAAAGGAAAGGGACAAAAAGAAGTTTTAGTTTAAATCACTGCAGGAAAAATAATTGAAGTTGCTGGTTGCATAACTAAAATTGATGTGAATCTGTGCTAAAGCGTTATGATCGTGAAGTCTGTGGCCTTACTAAAGGATCATAAACATGACTTTTAAACTCCCTCTGGTATTCTTATTACAACTGCCCTTAAATTCATTATGCATTCCTAGTAGAACATCTTGTTACCAAACGTGCATAGTTGGCACAAATCAATATGCTCTGATAAGTTTGAAAAACTGAGTAAAGAAAAATACTAGAAATATATATACTGGATACTGAATCTTTAACTTTCATTGTATTTCATGGGTGATCTCAGTCTTGATCACCAAACTCCTCAACACCATTATGAATTTTGAAACCATAAACTATATTGTTTATTCTGTTAATGCTTGTTGCTTTCCACAGGACTTGGATCGTTTATCCTTCAACATAGCACATCTGTTACAATTTGCTCAGTCTGCAATCACCTCACACTTAAAAATGTTGGGGACCTTTTTCCTTTTTTGGAGGATTCTTTTAGTAGAAGAATGATTGGACATAGGAGAAGTGTTAAGCACTACCTATGTTTGATCTTTAGTTTTTGTTGAAGTTTGAAGTTGAGGAAAGTCTCAAAGGATGCATACATTACAATCAAAATTATTTTAGTGCTGTATTTCTGAAGTGCTAAACTAATTCAGTACAAACATGAGCTCTGTAAAATTTTTTAATCTCTACTCAATAGTAGTTTACCTATTCTTAATAGTCTGGCTGCTTTGTGAGGCCATGGAAAATATTGCAGGAGTGGTCTTTTTCAATATTATGATCTTTTTCTTAAAGCTGGAGAGTACTCTGAGATAACGTTAAGTAAAAAAAACCCAAAAACTTAAGAAAGTTGCAAGGGGTTTTATTTGGAATATGCATACATATAGAAACTTTTATTGTGCCTCCAAGTACTTGCAGAATGTCAATAGGCTAAAAAGTGTGTGTGTATAGTACACAAATGTTAGGAATATCTGATAAATATTTAAAAAGGCAGAAATGTACACAGGTGTTAAGAAAATCTGGTATATATATTCAGCATGGCACATGTCAGACTTGAATAGGGTCTTTGAGTCTTCAGGAGTTTTCTCTGTATGCCTTGCAGGCTGTTGAAGCAGGAAGGATTCTTCACGTACCTAGGAGCAAGTCTGCCCTGATATATGTCAGAAGTGCCACAGCTCCTGGCAGTGTCAGCCAGGCTTTCTAAGGATCACTAAATTAGCAGAAATTTTGGCAGGTTAGGAGAAATTGAAAGCCTTCCATAGTCAGCTCACTAGTGCTTGCTTCATCCTTCCTTGCTTTCCCTTTTAAACTGCAAAGCAACCTAAGGAGAGGCGGTAACTTTTTGGCAGTATTCAAATGTAAACATCTGACTCAAGGTACCAGAAAGACTATCTTAAGCTAGATATAGCTCAAGATTCCCCAATTCAGAAAGTACTGAGAAACTTAACACTTTAAACTGACTTCCAAAAATCAATCCATTTTTAAACTTTATAAACACGTCCTTAGGAAAACTATCATCATCTGGTTTTGGAAGTATTCACCAGGTAAAGTCTGTGGAAGATACTGTACTACATCCAAGTTCAGTTTTCACAAAAAAGGAGAGTCATTGAGATTGTGATATTTGAGATCTCTCTATGTATTTATTTATTTCAAAGAGATGAGTGATTATGGTAAGGTAGACCCTCCTGGAAGGAGATGGCAGGTTGCTGCTGCAGAGAACCAAATGGGCCTTCCCTTGCAAGAGTCAAGACTGACTCAATTGCAGCACAGGGCAGGAGGATACAGAGACAGAGCAACATGTTGGCAGCCTGCAACTGTGAAGACGCAATTGGAAGGAGAAGGAAGCAGACAAGCAGACCTCTGAGTTGCAGAGATAGTTAGTGAAAAGCTTGCTGCATCTCAGAAACCTTCTATAGGACCACAGGCAAACCTGGGAGCAAGGAAGCTGTGAGAAGGAAGAGATTTTTGTACTTGTCCTGGCTGTCTTAAATGACTGTCTTGATTCAAGAAGTAATCCAGTTTATAGCCTAATAAAGACAGATTGATCTAAAAGGCATCTTACATTTCAGGATACTCATTAGAAAGAAAAATTTTGCATAAACTTCCTCAAAGCTCTGTCTGACTCTAGGTCTCACCACAAAAATGTACAAGTAAAAACCACTTTGCATGTGATCAAGGAAAGAGAGGATAATATTATAAAATAGTTATGCTTCATTATTATGTTAATGAGATTTTTATGAGTGTGAAAGAGTATAGATTGCAAAGACCATCTACCTCTTTAGATCATCTCATTTTGTGTTAGTGTGGCACCAAGTGCAATTTGGACCGTAGGAAAAGTCGCTTTGGAACATCAGTGCTTTAAGTGTGAGGTTTAGAAAAAAGGTAGGTAGTTGTATGACAGGTCCCCTGGTCTTCAAAAGGGTGGTGTTACCTCTTGGTCACTGGTGAATTGTCATTCAAAATCCACTAAAACAAAAAAAAGAATAATTCAGTGAATTTCAGATTGGATGAATATTATGTGATTGCTTCTATTATATTACCCAGTTACAGAAAGTTATTAGAGTCTGAAGGAAACCATTCAAGGAACTAAACTGTACAACAGGATTTCAGGAAAATAATGGAAATTCTAGGGGGTGCCTACAAATACAAAAGTGATAGTCCCCCAAAACTGTGCTTTGTAATAAGAATATTGTTCCCTATGAGCAATATCATGAGAATGTTCTGCTCTACACAGAACAGTCAATTCCATCATTTTAGGTGGTGCTTACACAGGCAGATTTGCTTGCTCTTTATTGCATTCCCACACCATACTCAGCTCATTGCACACTTTGCATGCATGCCAATCCATTTCTGAACTGTCTTCTAAAGCAACTCGGTTTCTTCCCTCAAAGAGAATGAATGATCAGAGATGATGGGATAGACTGCCTCAGGGCCTCTTCCAAACAGATCCATCAGGACTATAGATTATGCCAAGTTTGGGTCCCCTGATGATGACAAACACTGTATTTGGAGACCTTTCCCTTCACTCACCTCCTGCCTTGCTCCTAAAGATGTCACACACAGCAGTGGCATCATGCTCTACAAACACTGTTCTGGGGGGCTGTAAGAATATTTATTTTGCTACTGTGAAACGAGAAACCACAAACACAGAATGATGTCTCATGACTACAAAGAGTAACCTGTGGTCAGGAGGAGATACAGGCCAAGTGCTATGGAAAGTGAAGAATGAATTTTGCTCCAGAGTGTGCCAGCCTGAGAAGACTGGACGTGAGCCAGTCCCCAGCAATTCACTAGGGACTTGAGTTCTTCTTCTGAGAGCCATTCCCAGCACTGTATAGAGAAATCTTTAGTAATTTTTTTAAGATATTTTTTCTTTGAAATATAGTAGATGTTTTGAAATTCATTACAAAAACTCAGAACGTCTTGCAGAGTCAAGTGTTTGCATGAATTTCTAACAGACCACAACTTTCCAGAGAACACATTTCATATTTATAGAAATTGATTTAATGTGGCAGTCCTGTCACACTTAAGACATGGAAACACCTAGCTGAGCCCCTCAGATTATTTTTAAAACATTGTCTGTAGCAAAATGTGTTACAGGGTGCAAAAGCTTACCCATATGTCTGTGTTTAGAAACACACTGAAACAACGATCACCCTAATTTAGTAGCTTCACCTTTACTGTGTAGATTTTAATAGCATCTGGCCTTGTTTAGTAGCTGCTCCTATGTAATAGTTGCACCTTTACCATGGACCTTTCCCATGCAAGCTGTAGGGGAAGGTAATTAAATGTGATGAAAATTGTGCTATCCAAGCAAGGATATGTGTTTAGCTCCATGAAATGGTCAGTAGGCTAAATCATTTGTAGAGAAATTATCCACAGTCCGCAGGTTAAAGGACTGTAGCTCAAAATATAAATTAAGACTAAACTGTAAAAAGCTGAAATGCAGAGTTTCCTTGATGACAGCAACATAGTGACTGTGCCCTTACAAGGTTTGTCCGTTGCTGCAAGCTCAGGAACTCAGGAGAGCGTAATTCACTGAATGAAGATGGAGGCTGCTTTGGGGAGCACTGTGGAAATGCACAGTCCTTCAAGATGAGAATCTGATTCTCACACTATATCTTGCTTCTCCTGCCCTATTAAGGATGTACTCAGCACCAAGCTTTGCACTTCTGCTCCCTGTATTATGTTAGACGAGGACAGAGTTCACGGTTTAAAATGATTTAAGGAATAGAAAAGAAACAATGAACTATTGATTTGCTAGCAGGGACATAATAACAGCACAAGGAATGAACAAATGAAAATATTGGTCTTAAAATTCTCTCTTTCTTTCAAAGAATGATTGGAGGCTCTTTTGAAAAAACACCAATTTCCTTTTTTTCTATTAGCATAATTTTAAGCCAGAGGCAGTTAAAGACACGTGGCCTCTTTGCTAAAGAGATGGTCGTGTGTCATCTGTTTGATCAAAGCTGGTCAACAGAACACTACAGCCCTTCAATGGTGGTGTGTTACAATGAAAGAAAATCTCGGGTTTTGTGAGGGAACTAAAAAAAAAGCACGGAGTCACCATTTTATTTTATAAAGTGTATTTTCTTTTATGTTAAAATAACTTCGCATTCCACTAATGACAACATTAGTACTACCTCTGGAAATAATTTTTCACCTCAGAACATTGTGTACAGTGAAATGTATTGGTATTTTACTTACTGCAAGGTTCCCTACCATTGCCATCATGGTAGCACAGAGGTTTCATTACTGGCATTGTTGCTGCTTAGTATACAAAACATTAATGGAGGAAGAGCACTATGAGATTTTTATATGTTTTGTGTTTCAGTTCCCTCATATTGCTGTGCAAAATGTGCAAGCTTTTCCAGCAGATAAAGTGATGTACAGCAGCGGTGAGATAAAAGCTGCAAACAGCAGTTATGAGAAGCTTTTGATCCAAAAAAGTGCTTCATTTGAAAGATAAGCCTCAGAAATTCATCTCACCTTGTACATGTGCACAAATTTATTCTTTGTTGCACAGCAGTAACAATTAACTGAAAATACATTGATTTGAGTTGCTAGTTCTCTCTTTCCCGAGAACTGAAAATACTAATTAAGCTATCCCTACACACATACTTTCATTGCTGTGATATTTCTGCTTTAACAGAATTAAAAAAAAAATAAAAAATTGGGAGTTTTTACTCATGTAAATCCTGGGAACACCTGATCTTACTGTTATCTTTGGTTGGTAGTGTGTGGAGAATACATTTGGGTTGATTATGTTAGAGGAATGTAGTCTTTACAGTGTTACTGGAATAGTAGGAGTATTTCACAGTTTTCCTCGGTTTTGTAGCAATCCTGTTTATGTTTTAATGCCTTGCCTAGCCCAGCAGATTAAAGTGTAATACTTATGGCTAGGAATGAAAGATGTGCTTTCAGCAGCAAACGTCTTGCCGGAGGCTCCCAGCTTGCTTTGCTAAAAGCAATAGTGACTTTTGAACTGACTAACTTTTACTAGGTTTGTGATCCACGAATCTGTGCTAACCAGCCTTCAGAGTCCAAGAGGTTATTTCTTTTGACAGATCACGTACATTTTCATTCATAAAAAGGAGAGAATTTGCAAGCTAGGTACAGGAAATGCAAGACGTTGTGCCTCAGTTACGTGTTTGCTCAGCACAGCCCACCCTGTGCTTTCTCTTTTGCCACAGGCAGTCATTTTATGGTAAGAGCAGCAGTTAGAGGCCCCTTTATCCTTAAAACTATTGCCCTGTGTAACCTCTCCACATGCAGCACTGCAGCAGAAATACTGATCTACACCACCATGACAAATGTCACAAACTCTGAATTCTTGCTAGGAGTCTCTTTCTGTCATTTGTAGGTATCGAGTAGACATTTAATTCTGAACTGATGAAATTCCCTTCAAACCAAGTGTATTTCTGTGAAACATTTTTCATTTTGAGAAGTGGAAATTCCTCATCCACTCCCGAGAGGTGTTCTTTGACAAAAAAAAGTTTTGGTCAAGTCCGTCTGGGAATCCTCATCTATCATTTAGCTGGTTGTCTTTATTTCTGTGCCTTTCCTCTCAGATGTGGCTGTGCGGCACCCCCTGTACCCAGCATTATTATCATGGCAACCTGTGTCCTGTCCCCTAACCTAAGCTGCCCTTCTCCATTGCGTGTCCGGTGGCCGTGCTCTCTGATGTTAGCTAACGACCCAAGGGCTTTCTCACCTTCCTACACGGTGCAGTCCATGAAAACACAACTAAGGTAATAATCAGGCCCATAAAGTGCAATAGGAGTGTGAACACCTTACAGATTTCTGAGACAAAATAATAAAAAGGTGGAAAGAAATTTCTCTTATTATGACAAATACTGAATTCTCCGGTCTTTTTGAAGAAACATTACAGAAGAGTAGCTGTAATTACACTGTGGAGTCATTATTAATGTTTCTTACCTGCACCATCATTTTTTGCAGCTGATTTTTATAGCGAGCACGCAGCAGAACGCCTTGCTGGTGAGCAGGCACCTTTTCTTCTAAATGTGGAAGCGCTGACAATCTTGCCAGCAGTACCTGAAATGCAATTTGTGAGCCTGGGAGGGGGAAAGAAGAAAGAGAAAGTCACTGTCTGGTCTGGATTTGATTAACATGCATCATCGCCTTGCCCTCAGCTTGCGGCGGGACTCGGCTTCCCGTGTGACGTGCGGTTGCTGCAGGTGGGGATGGTGTCAAGGCCTCGGCAGGAGTTTTTAGCTTTGAAAGACCGTGGAATGATTTCGTCCAGCTTTAAACCAATTCTCGGATACCAAGAGGGTTAGAGGTTTTGACCACTGTGAACAGGAATGAGCACTAATAAAAACACCTGAATAAAACCCAAAAGGCAAGGACAGCGTTCAGGTGAACCGGGACGCGCGCTGACTTGGTTGCCTTTAACCGTTGTGTTTCTAATGACACACCTTTGCAGGCACAAGGAATACAGTTCTTTTATAGAAGCTGATTTTGAAGGATTTAATCTGTCACCTTCCAAGGGGAAGGCTGTCTAGGGCTTCCGTGTATGAGTAGCCCTGCCATCATAGTGCAGTTGGAAGGAAGGAGGGCCTGCAAATGCAAAGTCTAATGTGTGAGTGTAGGACTGCGTGGTTCTGTCCAAAGAGAAACGAGCTACCTAAATGGTTCAACAAAATCTAACTTACCACTTTCCTTCCAGTATTACAATTCAGTTGCCCCTTCAAATCTGAAGTCACTTAGAAGACTTCATCTTTTGTCGTATTTTTCACAATGTTTTAACAGAGTATGTTGTGTATCTGGAATAGAAGGTCCAACTGCCACGCTGTGTGTTAAATCTCACACCACAGGGCTGGCAAAGTGCTGTGGAACCGCTGGTATTTAGCTGAGGCTGAGAAGTCCCCTGAGGTCCTTAGCAGGGCCTGGTGTGACAGAACAAAAGGTGATGGTTTTAAACTAGAAGAGGGGAGATTCAGACTAGGTATAAGGAAGAAGTTTTTTTTACAAGGAGAGTGGTGAGACACTGGCACAGGTTTCCCAGAGGTGGTAGATGCCTCATCTCAGGACACATTCAAGGTCAGGTTTGATGGGGCTCTAAGCAACCTGATCTGGTTGAAGATGTCACTGCGCAGAGTAGGGGGGTTGGAGTAGATGACTTTTAAAGGTCCCTTCCAACCCAACCCATTCTGTGATTCTGTGTGGTTCTCTGACCTGTTTAGAGTCAATAGTTCAGCATTCTTCTTGGAGATGCGTGCAGGTTATGTGACAAATTCAAGAGAACACCACTACAGCTTTACTGATTAGTGGTTATTGAAGCACATAGATTCGTTTTGACAATTCTCATGTGCTTTTTAATTATTATCAGTTTTATCAAACAAACAAGATGCATAACTTTAAATTTGATTAGCTTTTAAAGACATACTATATTTTTGTCCCTATTTTCTGAACATTTTTAATTAACAGTAATAGCACTGTGGCTCAATTTCATAAAACTTCATCATTCTAATTTATGAAAAAGCTTCTTTTGATAACACATTTATCATACAGAATACATCTCAGAACATAATGTGAAAACTGGTTTCAGGAAAAAAAAACATTGATAAGAGGCAAAATAGCAAAAAGGAAATAAAGAGTTTTATGAATTCATGTCTGTTAAAGTGAAGGAGAAGGTTTCTGTTGTCTTTGGATTCAGGTCCTGCACAAAGGAGCCCTTGAGCTATGCAGAATATGTGAGATGAATTCAAGTGCAAATACTGTTTCAGGTAGCTGTTGTAAAACTATCACAGAATTGTTGTTCAGTAGAACAGGGAGGAAGTTATGATCATGTGGTATCTTAATTTTTATTAAGGTCAGGTGGATCTGGATTAAAATACCTCAGAATGTGCTACCTATTACTGTCTCCAAAGATGAGGGCATATTTAAAAAAATATATAAAATAAATATCTGGGTTTTTAGGAATTGAACTGATTTGCCAACATTGAAAGGAATTACCAGCATTAAAAATACTATTTATTTATGAACCTAACTATAGATATAAATCTCTATATTTAGGCATCTCTATTTGAAAATTGTGAGCTGGTTTTCAAAATATGCTGAAGTGCCTAGGGTCCAAGATGGGATCTTTTGAAATATTTAGTGAACCATGTGCTTGTTTGGAAAATTAAATGCAAGAAATACATATTTAGGCTGAGTATCTCTAGTGTATTGAGTTCAGTGTTACCATTTCAAAATTAGTTCCTGTTAGTGGTGATCTTGTACGAGACATTATAGTTCACATTTTCTCTACACAGCATTGTTTGATAGCTTTTGCATGAAGCAAGATGGATTCAGAAGATCCAAAAATACATTGCACTAGTTTTAAAATTATTCTTGGGCAAATTCTAGTGCTTGTACAAGTACCATGAGTTTCTTGGGGTTTGTTTTGGAGGATACTTTGATAAATTAACTTGATCATATTTTTATTGAGCAAAGGAGTGCCTGACAGTTAGTAAAATGCATGATAACAGATTTGCTCTTTCAGTTGCTGAGTACTGTAAATGTTGCAAATTTCATTCACCAATCTACAGATCAAACTCTTTTATAGATAATGGATGTGTTGAGTTAAATTACATGAATCTGCCTAAGGCAGTTTCTTCTTGTATCAAGCAGTGAAGTCTGTATTACTTTCAGAATTCTTATGTCTGTGGTAATCTTTTTCTTGCTAAAATTTTGAAATTGCTTTTTTACTTCTATGAATAATTCTAACAATATCAGTTAGTCTTATATACTACTGATAGTTTCAATAATGTGTACTAGCATAGTGCATTATCACATCTAAGTGTTAACCACTTCATTTTCAGTAATGAAATCTATTTCGAACTATAAATAAGAATTAAACCTTTACAGGTTGGAGAGGGGAGAGGAGAGGAGAGGAGAGGAGAGGAGAGGAGAGGAGAGGAGAGGAGAGGAGAGGAGAGGAGGTGGAAGGAATCTATGTTGATCTCCTAGACCAGCTGCCTGCCCACTTCAAGGCTGACCGCAGTTACAGCATGGCATTGAGGGCATTTCCAAATGCCTCTTAAACACTGACAGGCCTGGGACACTGACCACCTATTCCAGGGTTTGACCACCCCCTCAGTAAAGAAATGTTTCCTCATGTCAAGTCTCAACCTTCCCTGACAGATGCAGCTTAGAGCCATTCCCACGTGTCCTGGCACTGGGTACCAGGGAGAAGAGCTCAGCACCCCCCTCTCCTGCTCCCCTCCTCAGGAAGCTGTGGAGAGCAGGGAGGTCACCCCTCAGCCTCCTTCTCTCCAACCTAGACAAACCCAGAGTCCTCAGCTGCTCCTCAGAGCACATGCCTGCCAACCCCTTCACCAGCTTTGTTCTCCTCTGGATGCATTCTAACTTTTTAATATCCTTTTTAAATTGAACTACACACAATACTCCAGGTGAATCTGCACCGGCGCTGAATGCAGCGGGATATCACCTCTTGGGACCAGCCTGTTGTGCTGTGTTTGATGCCCCCCAGGACAGGGTTTGCCTTCTTGCCTGCCAGGCATCCTGGGTTGGGTTCAGGTTAATTTAGCACAAGCAGCTGCTGGCCCAAGCAATTGGAAGGGGCCTCAGCTTGGCAGGGCCACAGCCGGGATAAAGAACTGACCCAGCCAATGGGAGATTTTCTACCACACTGATGTCATGCCTTTATATAAGGGGAAGGCTGGCCACAGGTGGATGTGCTTGTTTTCAACTTGGTCCAGTGTGTGACTTGAGCAAGAAAAGTGTCATCTTGGGTACAGGAAGAGCCTAACGGTTCTTATTGCTTGGTTTATGTATTACTTCACTAGTATTGTTGTTCATTGATATTGTTTTTGTTACTATTCTTTCCTTCTCTTTTTGGGTTGTTTTATTAACTTGTCCTTATCTCAACCCACAGGGTCTTACCTTTTTTTTTCCTCCTGATTTTCCTTCTCATCCCACAGCATGGGGTGTTGAGGGTGAGGAAAGGATGGGTGAACAGCAATGTGGTGTTTAGTTGCTGGCAGAGGTTAAAAAACAACAACAGCACGCACACTGATGATTCCTATTGAGCCTTCCGTCAAGCAGCACCCCCAGACTCCCTTTTGTAAGGCTGCTTTCCAGCCACTCCTCTACCACTTTGTACTTGTGTCTGGTGTTACTCTTTCCCAAGTGCAGAATCTGGCATATGTTCTTGTTCAGTTTCATGCCAGTGATGATTGCCCAGTGCTCTCATTAATCTAGACCCACCCCCTGTGAGACCTCTTGTCCCTCAAGAGAGTCATCAGCAAATTTAGGAACTATGCATTCAACTCTTGCCTCCAGATCACTGATACAAGTGTTGAATAGAACTGGCCTTAGAACTGAGCCTTGAGGAACAGTTCTGGTGACAGGTCACCAGCCAGATACAGCTCTGTTTACTACAACCCTCTGAGCCCTGCCATTCAGACAGTTCTTCACCCTTTGCATCACGTACCTCTTCATCCCACAGCTGAACAGCTTGTCCAGAACAATGCTGTGAGCAACAGTGTCAAAAGCCTTACTAACATCCAGAAACACCACATCCCCTGCCTACCCTTACTCACCAGGCAGGTGACCTTATCATAGAAGGACATCCAATTAGGCAGGACTTTCCCTTTGTGAACTCATGTTGGCAGGGCCTGATGACTGGCTTGTCCTTTAAATATCTTTCAATAGCACACAGCCCGATCTTCTCCATAACTTTTCCAGGAACTGAAGTTAGGCTAACAGGTCTGTAGTTTCCTGGGGCTTCTCTCACACCCTTCCTGAAAACTGGCTAGCTTCCAGTCAGAGGTGACTTCCCTAGACTCCCCAAGGCCTCTGGTAGGTGACTGAGAAGGGATCCTGCTCTAACAACTGCTATCTCCTTCAGCATTCTGGGATGAATCCCATCCAGCCCCACAGACCTAGGAATACTCAAGGGATACAACCAGTCCCTAACAGTGTTGGTGTCCATAAATGAAAACTCACTGTTCATGCAGCCATGGTCCTCCAACTCAGATGACCAGGCAGCCTAATGTCTGTCAGTACTACTAAAGACTGAGGCAAAAAAAAAAAAAAATCATTTCATGCTTCTGCTTTTTCTTCATACTTATTTGTCATGTCACTATCTTCTACAAGTATGTCCAGTATGTTCCTTGGACCTCCTCTTGCAAGCAACATACTGAAAAAAGCCTTTCTTCTTGTCTGACACAACACTGGCCAGTTTCAACTCTAGTTGAGATTTGACCCTCTATTTCTTCTCCCTGCCTACGCAAGCTATGGCACTGTAAGCTTCCTCTGAAACCTGACCTCACTTCCAGAGATCGTGCAATTTGTTTTTCCCTCCCGAGTTCCAAGCAGAGTTCCCTGTTCAGCCAAGCCAGTCTTCTGCTCCACTTGCTTGACTTCTGACACAAGAGGGTTGCCTGCTCCTGTGTTTTTAAAAGGTGATTCTTAAAACCTGACCAGCACTCATGGACCCCTAAGTCCTCAAAAACAGGTTCCCAGGGGACACTGCAAGAGTGTAGCTCCCTGTGTAGCTTAAAGTTTGCTCTCTTGAAATCCAGGGTAGCAACTCTGCTGACCTTTTTTCTTATTACACCAGGAACTTTAAACTCGACCACCTCATGATCGCTGCAGCTAAGACAGTCACCTACCATCACATCTCCCTCGAGTCCTTCTCTATTCACAAACAACAAGTGTAGGAGGGCATGTTTCCTATTTGGCTCACTGAGGACTTGTGATAAGAAATTATCTTCCACACACTTCAGGAATTATAGATCACTTCCTCATAGCAGTAGGTTTATTTTTAGTTCCATCCTACGTTTCAATTATTTATAATGACATATATTATTAATTCCAAAATTTATCAGGTGACACATTCTGAGGTGGATCACCTGCTCTCCCAAACTGTTTTTTCAATCTACACATAAATAAAGAAGTCTTCCCTGAGCACCTCCTACCTATTCAGCAGCAAATATTTAAATCAGATTTGAATTCCACTACAACTTTTTGTTTTCACTGAATCTTTCATTCATCATCTATTCCTATAGCTTCTTCCTGTGGGAGTAAAGTAGTATTACATATGAAGGGACTTAAAAGCTTTTGAACTTTTAAAAGTCTTATTCTATGTGGCCAAACAGAAGTTGACTCTTCACTGTCCTTGGTATGTCTCTATGCTTTCTTGTTAAAAATCCCCATGCTGGGGTCAGGGTGTAAAGACAAGACACCTAGGAACACCCTTTCCTTTTTTTTTTTTTTAATTTCCCTATAAAAACTACTTTTCATTTTCAAAATCTGCCCAACCTTGCAACCTTGTCCAGCTGAGAAGCAAACTTTGTATAGTGAACTGAAGTCTACTACCAATAGGTTTGTTTTCTCACTTATCCCCTGAGGGGCTCTTCTCAGTCAACTCTAGGAGTCCAGCATTCCTCAAACAAAATACTGAAAGCTTCTGCCCTACGGCCTCCTCAGAAAAAGTATTCTCTCAGGAGCCTGGGGACTAAGGTTGAGGTTTATTTTAAAGCAGGAATTTAGACCTGTATTTCTTGTTTTTGAGCAGATTTCTCATGAACACCTACATGGTGTCTCTGGTTGAATGACTATTCATCTGTTTTCTACAGAACGGAAGACAAGAAACAGGAGAGGAAATAATACGTATTAAACACGGTATAGCCCATGAGATGACTAAAGTATTCTGAAAGATGAGAGATTTCCATTAAAATTCTCTTTCTGAATCAGTGAGGGAGTGAACATGAACTTGTAAAAGAGTTTGGTTTTGGCTGTTGAACTGCAAAATCAGTCACTGACATGGCTTCAGTTCTAATCTTGAATGCATTCCCTAGTTAACAATTGTCACCTTCTGCCTGCTCTCTTTTTAACGATCTCATGTTGTTCTTATTCTGAGCAGATAGTTCTCTGGTCCTTTTTGTGAGCCGAAGAGAATCTGCTCCCAGACAAGGTAAATGCCCCAAGTCCAGGCATAAACACAGTGGGATTTGGAATAGAAGTTTCATAGATGAAGATCTAAACTACCAGTCCATGGGGAGAGCTTACCATTCTCACTGTGCCTGAAAAGACAGAGAGTTTCAAAGTGGGGACAAACTAAAACCTATCTGCTTGGAGCAGAAGAAAGAGAGCTGCTCCCTTCCAGTGTTCTTCTCTTGGAGGAAAAACTTCACAGAGGGGCCAAATCAACCCAGCAGTGACCAGTTTCACAGACTGACTCTGTATTAACTAGCTGTCCCTGCAACAGGTTCGTGGAAAAAAATAAGCATGAAAGAAGAGTCCTCTGAGTAAACAGTTAGCCATCAGTAGCCAGCCAAATGAGGCCAAACTCCCTGACTTTTACCTAAAGGAGAGCAAGACTGGCTGCTGGTATCATCCATTTGTTATTTCTTTTGCCCTGTGTGTGTGTGAGCAGACGAAGACACCTGTAGCTGCCAAGCTTCCAGAAAACAGGTAATGTAGACTACTCAGAGGTAGTCAGAAGCTTTAGAGGTCAGTGTACAGTGCTGATACTTCATCCAATGTTGAGACATCAACTTTATCAGTGTGAATCTGTCCAGCTTTCTTTATAATAGGCGTGGTGCTGGTAGGTAGGTGTGAAATGAATTCTGCATTCTGTTATAGCCATGTGTACCAACACCAAGCTGTCCTGTGATATCACAGCCAGATCATTTGGGCCGTGTCCATTTTCTGTCATAAGGTGCTATATAGATGAACCTTAGATATCTAACTACAGGTTGAGGTTAATGATTGCTTAAGTCTTTTCCAGGAAAAAAATATATTGACAGATATAATGTATATATTATTATAAATAAAAAGATAACATATTATATAATAATATATATCATAATATTTTAAAATATACTAAATCATTTTATATCCTTCTAGAGTAAGGTCACCTGACTGGTGGATGAAGGGAGGATGGTGGATGTAGTCTTTCTGGATTTTCACACTGTCCCTCCCAGCATCCTTCTGAACAACCTGTCCAGCTGTAGAATGAGCAGCTAAACAGTGCCAAGGGTGCAGAGCTGGCAGAATGAAAGCTGGGTTGCAGTGAACGGGGCTCTATCTGGCTGGTGACCAGTCAAGAGTGCTGTTCCTCTGGGCCCTGTCCTAGGGCCAGTTCTATTCAATATTTGTGTCAGTGATCTGGAGGCAGGAGTTGCATGCTTGGTTCCTAAGCTTACTGATGGTGCTCTCCTAGGAGAATGACAGATATATAAACCAGAGGAGTGGCTGGAGAGCAGTCCTGCAGAAAGGCACCTGGGGGTGCTGGTGGACAGGAGGCTCAAAAGCAGTGTGTGTCCTGGCAGCCAATAGGGAAAACTGCATCCTGGGGTGCATTAAACACCGTGTAACCAGATGGTCAAAAAATGTGATTATCCAGCTGTATTTAGCATTGGTGTGGCCTCACTTTTGACTGTTGTGTAAAGTTCTGGGCCCCATCATTTAGAAAAGACATTAAAGTATGTGAATATGTCCAGAGGAGGAGAACAAAGCTGGTGAAGGGGCTGGCAGGCATGTGCTCCGAGGAGCAGCTGAGGACTCTGGGTTTGTCTAGTTTGAAGAGAAGGAGGCTGAGGGGTGACCTCCCTGCTCTCCACAGCTTCCTGAGGAGGGGAACAGGAGAGGGAGGTGCTGAGTTCTTCTCCCTGGTACCCAGTGCCAGGACACATGGGAATGTCTCTAAGCTGCATCTGTCAGGGAAGATTAAGATTTGACATGAAGCAACATTTCTTTACTGAGGGGGTGGTCAAACCCAGGAACAGGTTTCCTGGATAGGCGGTGAATACCCTAGGCCTGTCAGTGTTTAAGAGGCATTTGGATGTTGCCATTAATAACCATGCTTAAACTCTTTGTCAGCGCTGAAGTGGTGAGACAGCTGATCAGAGTGAAGGTCCGTCTGGGCCAATATTCTTATCTTCAAAGTGGCCAACCATATATGTCTGAAGGAGAGCATATCAGCAATGCAAGTCTACTTCTGTCATGGTCCTGAGGGGCCTTATAGGACTCAATGGCTGGAACCACCTTCCTCCTGGACCCCGACCCCCACTGTCCCCTGCCAAGGGCCCCAGGGATGTGTCTCAGCTCAGCCCGGGGCCTTCAGTCCCTGCCCCTGTCTCCTGGATGGCCTTGGGACCTGCCCTGCAGAGAGCTGCTCTCCTGGATGGAGCCCTTGACCCCAGGTCAGAGCTTGTCACACAGAGCTCCAAGGACAGCACAGAAGAACTGTGCTGTTTAGTCTAGTCCAGTCTAGTCTGTCCCCTATGCTCATCGTGAGTTGAGTAACAGTCAGATTGTTATTTCTGTGGAACACCAGGGGTTTTCAGCTCCAAAAACACTTTCAAGGACACGAATCACAGAGGTTACAAGTAGAAACAGGATTTATTTTTCTGGAACTCTTTCAGAGCTGATGCTCACAAACACAACACCACTAGGTGCATGGGCAGCCAGGAGCAGGCTGATGCCTTCTGCAGTTTAGCTTGAAAAACCAGTGCTGCAGAAAGTAGCAGCAGGAAGAGAGGCCCAGCAGGGCCTATTTCCTGAAAAGTTAGAATGTGAAGAATGAGGATTGCAACCAACCACACCCAAACGAAGAAGATGAAGGTGGACTGTGCTCGAGAAGAAGATGACAAAGAAGAAGATGAAGAAGACGACAGGCTGTGCTCAGTGCTGCAGAGGAAAAGAAGAAACCCCCGAGGAGCCCAAGAAGCCTCCCCGTCCCTGGGAGTCTGGAAAGGTTCCTCCCCCCGGATGCGGGGCACGAGGGCA
>WTSP01013569.1:0-26020 GCA_025331215.1 Actenoides lindsayi | reverse complement strand
GCGGGCGGGAGGTAGAGGAGTGTTTGTGTAGAGGGGGAGCGGGGTGGCATCGAAACCCCTGCGGCCGGCGAGGGGGTGAAACCGCGCCCTGGCCCCCGGCGAGCGGCTCGGTGCCAGCGCTGGGCAGCAGCAGCCCGCCTCCGAGCCTGTCGGGCGGAGCGGTAACGGGCCGAGGGCAAAGGAACGGCATCGCCGGGTTGCTGTTCCCTTCAGCCCGAGTGCGAGGGAAGCGTTCGCCGGTGAGTCGGCCGAAGAAGCGGTGGCTGGTGCGGAGGGCACGCTTCTGCTTTTCGGTCGGGCGAGAGGCGAATCACGAGTTCTTGTGTCACCGGCTTCCTCTTTAACTTCGACCTCTTTAACGTCGCCGTCGTATTTGCATCTGGCCGCTGCGGCGGTCGGGGAGCTGGCGTGGCCGTTGTCAGCGGTCACCGTGGGCTACACAGGGGCTTGGGGGGAATCGTTGGGTTCGGCAAAACAGGCTGTCCCTCCACCAGGCTCTCCGGCTACACGCAGCCAGCTGTTTGTTTAACCGCTGGCCTGTTGGTTCCCTTCTGCCAGCATCTAAAATCCGCAACAGGAAAAGCGGAGCGAAATCTGTTGCACCGCTGTGGTCGGCTCTTGCAATCACTGAATGGTTCACGTGGGATTTTTTTGTTTTCAGCGTGAACCCGAAAGCCAGATCTTCTGGATTTCATCATCATCATCATCTTCGTTACTGCCTCGGTGGTTGGATCTTACATAGGACGTCTCGGGTTTCCTTCTTCTCCCATGTAAACAGAAGAAAACTCTTCTGTGAAGTTACAGGCTAGCAATATTAAACACTTTCAGATTCTCAGCTGAAGTAACTATTAGGTTACCTTTCTAGTACTACTATTAAGGCACTTGGAACAAACTGAGCCTGACTAGTCACAGGGGCTCTTCCCTGAAAGCTCTTCACGTGAAAGCTAAAAACAGCTGATTAGAGGCCTGGTAGATCATTTTCTCCCAATCGACTTCTCGGTGCGATAACAAACAATGGCTTATGCCTGGAACTTACTCTAGTGTTCAGCCTGCTGGGCTCTGCTCTGGCTGAATCAATGTTAATTCATGTGCTCAGCAGCAAAACTTCTTGTGGTCCCCAGGCAAAATTCAGGGAAGAATCCCAGGTGAGCCCAATCAGTTGTCTTTGTAACTACACAAAAGATTCAAGTTTAGGTTCTCTTGGGAACTGCGAGTGTTCCTAGATTTTTTGACTACTCCTTTTTACAGGCAGGACTGAGGAAGTGATCAATCATTTACTCTGTGGCCCTGCAGGGGTCCGAAAGAGTTAATCCTCTGTGGTTTTGTGTGTGTTCAGGATGTCATCACCTTGCCATACCTCTGCTGTGCTGCTAGTCTTTATGGCCTTTGCTGTTGGTGTGGGGGCTGAACAGTTGAAAGAGAGTAGCTGTGATGTGATTGGTGATGAAAGCAGCGAGTCGCAAATGGAAAGAGCCCTGCTGAAGAAACTAGAGCCCTTGAGCCAAATAAGGTACAGTACAACACTCCTAAGGCCTCGGGGGCTGCTAAGTGCCTACCCTTACTCCGAGGGAGGGGAAGATTTGGGGCTGCACTGCAGAATGTGCTTCCCCCCACGAGTATGAGCTCTATGACTGGCTTCCAGGTCTCGAGCATCCCCTGTTCTGAGTCTTTTTCTTTGTAATCCTGTGGTCTGTCTGTCCTCCCCTTCCCTGCTGCAGGTTTAATGTTACTGTGGAGAAAGGCAAAACGGAAAACTACATCTACTATTTCAGAGTGTGCAGGGAGGTCAACAGCACCTGGCATGATTATCGTGGCCTGGTGCAGACAAACAGACAGAACGGCAAGACCACAGTGATAGGAAGAATCAACGAAACCCAGGTCTTCAATGGAAGTAAGATTCCCCTCGGTAGTTTTCTTACCCGGTATCCGCCTTCTCCTCCCCATCTGGATTTGCAGCCTCTGTTGGTTCTGTCTTGCAGGTGACTGGATCATGCTGATTTATAAAGGGGGCGATTCCTATGGCAGGCACTGCAGTGGTGAGAAGAGACGAGCTGTGATAATGATTTCTTGCAAGCGGGGAGTTGTAGCGGTGAGTGACGCGCGAGGTCGGAGAGGAGCTGGGGGGGGCTGCTAGACAAACAGTTGTGAATAAGCAAAAGGGCTTGGAGGAGCCAGCAAGGTTTTCTTCTGTCCTCCAAGCGTCTGTTGCCTAGCTACGTTCTGGTGAAGCTCAGCATGCCTGGGCATATATTCACACAGCTTAATTTTTTCCCCAAATTGCAGAGTTCATTCAGCATTATTTCAGAAGAGCGGGAAAAGGAGCAGGAGTGTTTCTACCTCTTTGAGATGGACAGCAGTGTGGCTTGTCCAGCTGAGGATTCCCACCTCAGCGTTGGCTCCATTCTCCTGATCACGTGAGTCATTAGAAGAGCTGCTCATGCCTGCACCAGTTATCTCCAGTGCCATTTAGACACACAGCAAGTGCTATACTGCACTAGATAATTCTAGTATACCTATCCGCAGCCACTGTGAGGTGTTACTGTGCCTCTGATCTTTTTGGACAAAAGCTGTTGCTCAAGGCATGAAGAGCTGCTCTGCTCCCTGTAGACATCCTCCTTCATAGTTTACAGGCAAGTGCACTGAAACGTGGAAGATGCAACCTTCTGAAATTGTACAACAGCTCTTTGCTAGAGCTGGGGCTTCAGACTAGGAGTCTTGATTTGTTTTGTGTTCTCAAAGACATTGCTTCATGTAATGCTGCTGAATTATGCTAACAGATCAATATTTTGGGGACCTTTTCTTGTCTGGTCTCTGTTGATAGCTCTGGTCTGGAGTGGTGCTTAGCTACTAGCTCCAGTACCAGTCTGAGGCAGGTAGCTGACTTGAAAGAGGTTGTCTAGAGGATTTTTGCAGCTTTGATTTTTTTTTTTTTTTTTTAAATTCTGCCCTTCAGGTTTGCTTCCCTAATTGCAGTCTACATTATTGGTGGCTTCCTCTACCAGCGCCTTGTAGTAGGAGCAAAGGGTATGGAGCAGTTTCCTCACTTTGCCTTCTGGCAAGACCTGGGCAATTTGGTGGCGGTGAGTGAAAAAATCCCTGTATCTTTACAGCCTGACCCATGTGTTAGAACAGGACAAAATGGTACCTGCGTTGTCTCTCTGTTGATTTCTGTGTCTTGGCTGGACGTACCACCAGAGTAGTATACTTTGAGGCAGAAGAGGCTGTCTGTTCTATTTTAGCTTTGAATCCTTGCTGAGAATGATTCCCTGCCACTATCCTGCAGCTCCTACACAACAAACAAGAACACATGTTCATTAGTGGTTAACACTTTCCAGGTAGGAATGTTAAGCAGGGGGGTGGGCTGTGAAATGTTCTTGTCTCACTCCCTGAAACCCTTCTTTAGTCGTCACAGGTAGTGCCATTTATCCTCCGTGCTTGTTTCAGCCTGGTGTTGCTGCACACCGTTAATTGCTACGCCCAGAGCTTTCAACACTACATAGTATGCTTGTGTGGGCTTCTCTTGTCAAGAGTAGCTTCGGGGACCTGTCCTAGGTAGCACAAGGAGAGGTGTAATCCCTTAGCAAGAAGAGAAATCGGTAAAAGCCATTTTGCTTTGGATGCTGAGTCAGTTGTACGGTCTGATTCCAGTGGAAATATCCTGTGCTTGTAGGATGGCTGTGACTTCGTCTGCCGATCGAAGCCTCGAAACGCACCAGCTGCGTACCGTGGAGTGGGCAATGACCAGCTGGGTGAGGAGTCAGAAGAACGGGATGACCACTTGCTACCAATGTGATAGGCTTTCAACAGTTCCTTCTCCCCGTCTCCCCAGTGCTTCTTTAGCCGGGTGCCTCCCAGCCAGTTCTCCTTCTCTCACTTCTGATTTTTTTTTTTTTCTTTACCTTATTTGCTTTTGTTGTCTTTGGCGTGTCAAGTCCCATGGATACCTCTGGGTGTGAACAGCACTGGTCCCTGATGGCATGTCTTAGGAATATGCTGCTGCTTTAAAGTTTGAAAAATGCAGCAGAGCTGTTGGGGAGGGGGGAAAAAGTGCTGAGAGCCGAGAAGATGGCAAGAAAGCAATATGAGTGTTCAGCACTGAGCAAGAATGGCAGATTAATCACCGAGAGGAAAAAATGAGCCATGGATGGCTGCAGATAGGGGAGAGAAAAGGAGGCCATGGGTTAAAACAGATGAGACTGGAGGAGGGATCTTTTGTGTCATTTCTTCCCACACCCTCCCCTTGGGTTTACAGGATCTGTAAGACACTGGAATTCTTTTTCTTTGAATGCATTTTCAGCTTTTCTAGCTTTCTGCACTGTTTCTGCCAGCATAACCTGCACGGAGTGCTCTATGTCAGACTCTGCAGGGTTGGAAGAGGCATTAGCACCTCTGTAGTCTTTTTCTAATGGCAGCACGTTGAGGAGTACACACCAGTTTCCTTCAACAGCTATAAAGGGATGCGTGCCATTCTCTCAGGCTGGGGAGGGGCAATGCTAAAAAACCTATAGGAATTAAACAGTCTACGACTTTCCAGTTCAGTCAAGATATTAAGTAAGTCTTCTCAGTCATGGAGAAGCAAAAGGAAATGATGTCCTACTTAGTAAACATGTACTGAAACGGACATCAAGGCAAAATGAGACAGGCATCTGCCACTTGATTTCTGTTACAGGCTTCCCCAAGTGACTGTTGACACAGCTTGCTCACTGGCAGAATTGTGACTTCATGCTTTCCAAAACTTCCTTGTTTGGGAGAGGGTTTTCCTGCGAAGCTATCAGAACTTATTTTTATAAAAATAAAGGAACCATAGAAGCCAAGGATAAAAGAAAAAGCATAGGGGACTGCAATCACTGTCCCCTTCAGCACAGTGCAGACCAGTCTGCAGACACTTGCCCTGTGCAGATGGTACTGGCATACTGCTACGGGCTGGGGGTAAGAGAAGCCACCTCCTGGGGCCCTAGTGAAAACCAGGTACAGCTGAATTGTAAAGCTTGATGGGAACCTTCAGAAACTTGGCACCTTCATTCCCAGTCGCTTTTTATTTGAGGGGCTGTGCTCTAAGCAATCCCATTCTGCCCCGTTGTAGACTGGCAGAGAACTGTCCTTAGTCTTGAGGGCAGAGACTGTGACTAAGCAAGCCACTTACTGTCCACGGCAGAGTACAAACAAGCTCTGTGTCTTTTTAATACTGCCAAAACAGGCTGAGCAGTGACACTGAGGGAAGAGGGGGTGGCCCTGCGTTTCTTGCTGGGTTTAGTGTTGGCAAATGATTCCTGCTTGCTTTTACTTTTGTTACGGTCTCGGTGTTCCTCATAACATGGGAAAAATAGGAAGTCTAAGTTTGTTGTTACTGTTTTTCATGGTGGTGTTTAAGGTTAATTATTATTTTTTTTTTGTACAAAACACAACTTTCAAAAATAAAATTACCAAAAAAAACCTGGTGAAGCATTATTGTGCTGATGTAACAGGAGCTTTCTTTGGTGCCAGAGCCTTTTACTTAACCAAAGGTGAAGGGTCCTTGAGCATGTGGTGCCTTGTGCCTGAACTACTCCTGCCAGGATAGATCTCCTTGTACAGGTTTGCTGTTTTTGGTGGGGGGGTTGTTTTTTGTTTGTTGTTGTGGGTTTGTTTTTTTTCTTCCTGCCACCTTGTATCACTCCAATTCCCTCAGGGTTTGAAAGGGGAAGGGTAAACACATCTTTCAAAACTAAACCTTTAAAAGCTCAGGTAGTTATGCATGGGAAAAGCATCCTATGCTGTGTATTTTTCTGCAACAATAAAAATCAAAAGTAACATTTTGATGAAGGTTGTACTTATTAAGGCAATGCTTGGGGGGTGGGGGGGTTAAAAAGCAGTCAGACCTGAAAAGCCTGAACAAGCATTTTTAAAATTTTATTTTCTTTTTTTTTATTAAGAACATTGAACATGAAATGAAAAAGTGAAGCTTTCCTATTTGACTGAAATAAAATCCAGTCCTCAGAAGTAGGCTAGCTGTCTGCCTACTCGGCCGAGGGTTAAACTAAACAGAAGTTTTATCACACTCAGTCTGCTAAAGGACAAAATGGTTTAAGGGCAGCCTTCTGCTGGTTGCTGTTGAGACTGTAACCTTCCCCCTTCCGTGCCCCCACATTCCATCAGACCAAATTGTGTTACCAGGGTGCAAATATGGGTAGCTTCCTTTGAGCCTGTTTTCATTCAAGAAGCCTTATATTCTTCTCTCCCAGGAACAAGGGTGTCATTAAAGTGAGATTCAACAGTACAGTTAAGACTAGGAAGCTGCTGCCACATTTTATCATCTTTCTAAGCACTTTTCCCTCCTCTTTTTTCTAACAAGGGTCAATAAAGCCCATTCCCAATCTCTCTAATGTTTTCCTACCTATGTTATTAGGCCACCTCTCATGCCACTCCAGCTTTCCTGTTAACAGCAGCTGCTTCCCACACAGAACAGTCTTACATTTCACACAAATATTCACGTGAAACTTCTGAAAACAGAAAAGCTGACACATGGTTTGTAAAATCATCTTGCTTTTCAGGTATTTGGCTCTAGGGGGCACTCACCTCTTCAGGGTTTTTGCCTGTTTGAAGCAGAGGTGCTTCTGGAAGAGAGTAACTGCTCGGGTTTTCACCTTCGGCAATCTGGTTACAAAACTTCAGAATACCACGTTTTGGGTCCTTAAAAAAACCCAAAATCCAAACCTGGAGGGGCTGAAAGGGGATGATTCAGCCTATAATAATTCTGCCCCTTAAAAGGGAGTATTAAAGGATTAGTATTTTGTTGTTGGAGGGTGTGTTTAACTGAGGAGGTATTTTTTTACAACACCAACAAAAAAAAACCAAACAACAAAGGAGTCTGAGGCAGGCAATATCATCCTGCCAGTTTAAACGTTGTCCCAGAAGCTCTCCTGAGGATAATGAAGATGGACACAAAAATAATACAAACTGAGAAAACAAAAGAAAACAAACCAAACCCCCCAAAAAACCCCAAACCCCAGCCCACTTTATGAAGAGCCTTGGCGCTTTTGAAGACTGCTTTGGATATGTAACTTACGCCCTAGCACAACGAGGAGACAAACCCAGTGCTGCTGAATTCCCTCAGGTAAGACAATCCCCCCTCCCCTTCCATTTTCCCCTCAGCTTGTGATAAATTCTTAGGATAAGCCCTCTTCTGACTGGTTCAGAGAGGAGCATCTGGAGTGAACAGCTGCCACAACACATCATTCTTCACTCTGCATCTCTACAGGAGACAGTAAAGGTAAGGCAGCTCTTATTGCCACAGGCCTTCAAGTTTGGTATACATGCTGGAATGGCTATTAAACCCAGTTTCATGAGCAGCCTAGGTTGTGGGTTTTGTTTGTTTGTAGAGCAGAACAGTAGCAGCCCCTTTTGCTCAAACTCTTTGTTTGTCCACCTCTGTCACTTGGAATGTAGTGGTTCCTAAATGCCCCGAGCACAGCTGCTCCCACTGTCCAGGGGGGACCAGCACTTCCTACGCCTCAAGTTCTGGCACAATGAGATTCAAAAACTAAGATCTAGCAGACCTGCTGTAGCAAAAAGGGGCAAGGGCAGTTCCCTTCCTGAAGTCTGCTAGGACTGAAAGAGGTCCCCTTCATGTCTTTATGTGGTATACGGGAGAGGCATATGCAAAATCAGCAAGGAAAGATGTTTCAAGGCCCCATGTGGGAGTTTTCCTCCCCCTTGTAGCACCATTAAGAGACCAAGACGTGGGCTTGTGCATTGCAGTTTCCATCAGTTAAAATTCCTTCTCAATCTTGAATGCAAGACCACGGTGGACTGTACCATTCTTCCCTGCCCCAGCAGGATGCTCCAAATCTGGCAGCTGCCTTGGGGTCAGAGCAGAAGTGAGATATCTGGCTTCGGAGCTGTTAAGTCTCCTTGAGGACATTGATCTTGGCACAGATCTTGAGAGCTGGTCCCAGCTTGATGTTCATGGCACTCATGAGGTGTTCCTCCTTCAGAAGCAACAGGGCCTGGCCATCAATTTCCTGTGACCGAAACTCCTCAGCAATCTCCTGGCACCCTGTGAAACAAAAAAGAGAAAACAAACCCCTGAGAAACAGATGTGACAGACGTGCCCTGGGCACTCCCCTCATCCCCATCCTTTGGGCCTCTGGTATGTAACCAACCCCCTTCCCTACTCCACAGTCTGCCCGAGGACACAGGCTACTTGAGAAGTACAGATCATCCATCCAGAAACATATACAAATGCACAGTAAAAGCATGAGGTGCCAATGACACTACTTTCTTTCCAGAAAGAGCCAACAAATTTCCCCACGCTACTGGATCACAGGAGTGCAGGAGAGGATCTTAACTTCACCTTGCAGTGATGCAATGAACTCATACACTTCCTCCACACTCCAACGACTGGGATTGCTGGACAGGAAGACTGGGTTGATGCCATGTAGATCTGGGGTAGGTGGGCCCATACTAGAGTTTGCCAGGTCCCTCTCTCCATGACTGGCCCTTACTGACAGGGGTCCTGGAGATGTAGGGGACAGAGCTTCATCATAGCTGGAGTTATCAGAACCTCTACTCGAGTCTTCCTGGCCCTATGTGCCCATAGGAAAGAAACAAAAAGTGTTTTGTAAGAAATTCACAATTGCTATGTGCAAAACAAGCCACTGTGAAGAGCAGAAGTTGTCAAAACAGTCTGGAGCAACTGTCTCAAGCTGCTGGTGCAGGGGCAGCTGATACAAGAGCTCCCCGATGCCAGAAAGGGAAGACTTGACTCTTGCCTCCCTTCCTCTTCCTCCTTATCCTCCCCCAGCCCATTCCGCTTCCTCACATCAGAGATGAAGCTCATTCCCAGACCCACACCGAGCGGTTTGGGTTGAAAGGGACCTTTAGAGATCATCTCATCCAAACCCCAATCGTCCTATCATCCGATTCAAATCATTCACGCGGAAGGATGTCAATCAAACGGGAAAAGCAGGTTGTTTTCTACGAAGGCTGTCTCTGATCTCACTGCACCCTCGGAAGACACAGGTGGGAGTGAACACAGCCGACAGAACACGTACAAACGCGCATCCCCTTTCTGCAGCCGCTGAGCCATCGGAACACCTCGCCGCGCCTCGCGTAACAAGCGTCAGCGCGCACGCGGGGCCTCCTGCACGATTACGGTCCCCGTGACAAAGTGGCACATCCATAGTGACAGCTTTTACACCGAGACCTGCCTCGCCAGAGGCAGACGGGACTACGGCCTTACCCTGTGCCGCTTGCCCTGGATCTTTGTTCGAGCAATTTCAGAGCTGCTGCGCCGCGAGCCCCGCCGACGCGCGCGAGCGTAGTTAGCTTCCTGGAACTCCTTCATCTTCTTTCTCTGCAGGCGAAACTGATGGCTGCAGCTGACATTGTACCTCAAATAAGCAGAAGCAGAGCAGCAGTTAGGAAACGGCAACTATCTAAACTTACGGCTCCTCCTTCCTGTAGATGGGGATACAACTCCTCTTTACCATCAAGTTCTGTTCCTCCTCCTTCTTGGAAGGAACCAGTCCAGACTTCAGACACAAGCAGTATTTGGAGACCAGAATATTGATCTAACATCTGAAGGGTCAATTAAGTCATTCCCCTAAGGAAAAACAGACCCGTAAGAAGCACTCTGCTATCAACAGGAGGCAGCAATGACTAGTCTAACTTCTCTCCTCAGGCTTCTACCCCATCGGTCCCTCGTGTCTTTGTCTAGTACCAATGCAGCAGCCAGCTACCAGTATGCATTCATTCAGTCAGTCAAACGTACGTTTGAGGGTTTATTTGGAGCCCCAGAGTTTTCCCCTTTCCCACTCCCTTTTCTGAACGAGTCAGTAATCCCGTCTACACCCCACACTGCATCCACCTGTCCAGAACTAGAAGCATTCACAAATCATTGCGAATCCCAAAGTACCTCTGTGGCCAGGGCATCCCATGGAAGGATCAGATGTACTGAAGTGTTGTACGCTACACCTGGAGAAGAGGCACATGCCCGGCTCAAGAGAATGTATAGTCAGAAAAAAATGAAGATTATTTCTTGCTATTACCTTTTAGCGCAGGTCATAGAACAAAACCTCTTGGAGCCACGGAACTGGGTTGCTGGGGCGTACTTCCCACAGTATTCACACTTCAGTAGGTTTGCCTTCTTATCAAGCTCTAGTGAGATACAGAAATACATACCAGTTGATGACCTGAACTCAACACAGATCACACAAAATGCTACTCTTCTTCTGAGCAAGCAGATTCCAAGGACTATTCTCTACTGAATCTGTTAAGCAGTCAGCCTGGGGAAGAAGCTGGGGTAAGAAGCAGAAGCTTCACTAATTAGGACTGCAGGATACTGAACAGAGGAGCTTACTTCTTGTCAATACAGATTTGCTGAAAAAGCACAAAATAGCATCTCCCTCATATCCTACATGGCTGGGAGGGAAATCTCCATCACTCTCTGCCATGTCTACACATCCTTCACAGCCTTCAGTCCTGTCTCAAGACAGGTACAGTTCAGATTCTCCTGCTCACTACTGACACAGGGTGCGTTAGATCGTATTGACAACAACTCTGGTAGTCAAAAAACAGTTGATCCTAGGAGTCTCTAAGGAGTTATCAGGAAGGTAGAAAGAGATACAAGTCCACAATCTATAAAGTTAGTAATACAGCATCAGAGAGAAACTTGCAGTAACACTAGCTAGGCCTCCCGGTGCTGAAACTCACCCATGGAAGCACAGTCCCCTCCTGGAGAATTGCTGGACAGGTTTTCATTCTGGTCAGAAGGAGCCTCTCCCTGCATCGGTTTCTCAGATTCTTTCAGCAGCTGAGAACAACCCACCTGGACAGGAAGAGAAAGAGTTGGGCCCATCAGTAAAGGATTCTGTGTCCACCAGCCTCTTTGAGGTATATGCTGCTCACACCTTATTGCAGCTCAGAAGAATCCCTCTGCCTACTAAGGAAGGAAAAATGCTGAATAAAGTTGTTATTCCTTCCTCACAGACTTGGTGGTTCACTCAAAGATGACCAAGTACCATCTGCCCTGAATATCCTGCAATTCCATGTAACTGCATTTCCCCTCACTTTAACTTTGTTTGCTGCTTGTTCAACATGTCACGTGTCTTTTCCTTCACTAAAAGTCAAAGAAAACCTTCTTATAATTCCTGCATAAATTATTGCTTTGGGGACTACTAGAGAAAACAGTTCCCATCACACTTGGTTTACTCCTTCCAACCCATTCTCTTTAATGCCACCACTTATGCATGACACCTCCCTCCTTTCCTTTCCTCTTTGCTGTCTGCGTCTCAGGCTAAAAATGCTGAGTTGGAATATGGGAAAAGAAACTCCCATTCAAAGAAAGTAATACACCTCCTTCCCCCCACAGCAGAGTATCCCTACCGGAAAAGGCTCTGCTCCTTCTTGAATGACAAAGCCTTCAATGATGTGTGTGAGGATCTGGGGCTTGACGATAGCTTGAGGGGGTTTAGAGTCTCCCATCTGCCTCGACACCATTGCCAGGTTTGGGGTGGGAGCAGAAGTAGGGGTGACAGATGCTCCTTCACTTGAGGTGGTGTTTGGGGTTGCAATGGCAGCAGGATCAGATTTATCTGCAAAGTTACCAAGAACAAGAGTCAGTTTACCTTTGCTCCATCTACTTCAAATGGAATACATAATCAGATCATTAGCACACAAGCAGAGCTCTCCTCTGTACCTCACCTCCAAGGCCACTTTTCTCCTCTATGTTTTTGGGGCTGTCTGTCACAGGAGAGGACCTGGCAGGCAGGAGGGCAGTGGCACTGGGTGACTCCTCCTTTTCCTCCTCTGATTCTGCCTTGCGCTTTACCGCTAAGGTCTGAGACTTGCCCTGTGTGAACAAAGAGGAAAAAGTAAGCAGAGAGAGGAGCTACAAAGCAAAAAAAAAAAAAAAAGACAGATCAAAGGCAAAAGGAAGATGCATCCTGCTCCATTTCCAGCCTGGTTCCTTCTGAACATGCATCTAGGTCCCTCACAATACACACCTCTACTTATGAGCATTTGCTTAGCAGGCAGCAGAACTTCAGAAGACTCAACTACTTCTACACCCAGCAGTTTCCAAACAGGCTTTGGGCTAAATCAGATCTGTTTTAATGAAGGGGAATCAAAAGAGTGGGGGACACATGTTGGGCGAGTGGTGTCCCCCCCACTCTAAAAAAAATCAGACAAATCCTGTGACACCTTCCTGAAGAAGCATCCAATTTATAAAGTCTTAGCAACTGGCTAAGGATATCTGAGCTGGCAGAGTGCTGTTGTCTAGGGAATTAGGCAGGCCCTAGATGGACAATTCACAGCAGCAGACAATCCCCGTGGAACATGAGTCATCTCTGTCTTCCTCTGCATAGACTGCTGCTAGGGGATCCTGAGCCCTAGAGTCAGTATCACACACCAAGGGGTCTCTGACCCATAGGTATCCACACCTAGTGAGGACTTGGGAGTTCAGTCTCTATGGCCCACTCAGCTCTAATTTCTCTCCTGAGAAAGACAACAAAGAGGCCAGTTATTGTTTGTATTGGGTTTATGTGGCACAGTCTTGGTAGTGAAGGGGCTGCTAGGGTGACTTCTGTGAGAAGACACCAGAAGTTTCCCCCACGTCCAACAGAGCCAGTTCCAGCCAGCTTCCAGATGCACCTGCTGCTGGCCAAAGGCAAGCCCATCAGTGACATTGTTAGCACCTCTGTGGTAACATAGCTGAGAAAAGGGTAGCAAATACTGTGCAACAGCAGCTGGAAGAGAGGAGTGAGAATATGCCAGAGAAACAACTCTGCAGGCACCAAGGTCAGTGAAGGAGGAGGAAGATGTGTCCCAGTTGCCAGAGCAGAGATTCCCCTGCAGTCCATAATGAAGACCATGGTAATGCAGGTTGTCCCCTTGCAGCCCATGGAAGTTAATGATATACAGATATACACCTGCAGCCCGTGGAGAATCCCATGCCAGAGCAGGTGGACATTCTCCAAAGAAAGCTGTGACCCCCATGGAGAGCCAGCCCACACCTGAGCAGGCTCCTGGCAGGATCTATGGCCTTGCAGAGAGAAGCCCACGTGGGAGACCCACATTGGAGCAGTCTGCTACTGAAGGACTGCTCGCTGTGGAAAAGACCCATGCTGGAGCGGTTTGTGAAGAACTGCAGTCTGTGGGAGGGAGGGGCCCACACTGGAAAAGTTCATACGAGACTGCATCCCATGGGAGGAATCCCATGCTGCAGCAAGGGAAAAGTGTGAGGAGGAAGGAGCAGCAGAGACAAAACCACTATGAACTCCCCATACTGACCACAACTCCCATTTCCTCTCCTCCTGCGCTGCCCATGGGGGAGGAGGTAGAAGAGCCAGGAGTGAAGCTGATCCCACGAAGAAGCAGGGGGAGGTGTTTTTAGATTTGTTCTTATTTATCAATATCCTACTCTGATTAATTGGCACTAAATTAAATAGATTTCCCTAAAGTTAACTTGTTTTGCTGGTGCCGGTAATCGGCAAGTGATCTCGCTGTCCTTATCTCGACACATGAGCAATGAGCTTCTCATTGCATTTTTCTCTCTCTGTCCTTTTGTGAAGGGGGAGTGGTAGAGCAGGCTGGTGGTCATCCAGCAGCCAGCCAAGGTCAACCCACCCCATTGTTAAATGTGTTATTTAGTACGTAACGTGGACACTTACTCCGTTTGGGGCAAGGTCTCAGTCTCACCTATTTACTCCATGCAAGCCTCTGAGTGATAACGTGGAAGAGAAATGCTTGTAGAGAGTGACCCCAAGGGTTGGATTGGGCACGTTTTCGACAGGAAAAAAGCCTCCAAATCCCTTTACCCAAACCCTTTACCCATCCCATCCCACTGACCTGGGCCTGGACTGTGACTGGTGTCCTAGGAATGAACAAAGAGAATCCATATGCTATTCTCCTTCTCAATGGTATCACTTACTGGCAACTGGACAGACTGCATGTAGAATGCTGCTGGCATCTGAGCCACAACTGGAGAGGAGGCTGCGCTCTTCACCATGTGGGCCGTGCCTTGAACTTGTGCCAAATTCACCCCCGTGGTGAGAGGAGGAGCTTCCTGTGAGGACGTTGGAGCTGCAGATGATGACGGGGAAGCAGCGTGGGCCTGGGAAACAGGCTGGACCACGGCTGGCATTCCCCGCGACGTCGGCACCGCTGCAGCGATCTGAGCCAAACCCAGGGCTTGGGCTTGGCCTGCGCCCTGCTGCCGAGTCCCCACCACCTGCACTGGGATGTGTGGTGGAGGCTGCTGCGTCGCTGACATTTTGGTAGGCCCAAGCGGAGGCGGTTTGATAGGGGTGACCAGAGATTTTGACTGAATTGGAACAGGTGACTTGGTGGCCGGCTGGCAAGGACTGTCCTGCTGGAGCTGCACAGGCTGTGGCTGGGACTGCAACATGGGTTGCACCACAAGGGTCTGAGCCTGCTGCTGGTTTTGAGGCGGAACCTGCTGCTGGGGAGGCTGAGCGTGCTGCTGCTGTTGGGTTAGAGGTGGTGCTTGCTGCTGTTGCTGCTGTTGGGCCAGCTGAAGATGGGTGGCTGTGTGGAGGAGCTGGGACTGGCGGTGCTGGAACTGCTGCTGGTGATGAATGGCAATCTGCTGCTGGATCACCACTTGCTTCTGCAGGTGGATCTGCTGCTGCTGCTGGATCAGCGAGTGTGGCTGGATCTGTGTGTATGTGGCTATATGAACACAGAGTGGGAAAAGGGAAGAGGCACAGAAGTTAGCAGTCGTGCAGATGGAAACAACAACAAAGGTATGCAGTCACTGCACTGGTTTGAGTCATTAAGCTCCAATTAAGCTCCATGACTGACAGCTTGCTGGCAGAGGGCATGGGGTACTAAATCAACTTATTTTGCTAATATAGGGGGGATAACCCCTAGAGAGAAACACCCAGGAGCCCAAAGGCTGGGAGGCACGTTGTAAAACCTAACTCACACTTGGGGTTATCAAATGTCTCTCTCGCAAAAGCCCAGTGGGCTCGAGAAGAACGAAGAAGTCTGCACTTACCTGAGCTGATTAATGTCTGGCTGGGTGCCGGTGTCGCAGTCCTGGTCAAGTTCATGCCCACCGTTTGCTGTCCGCTGCTGTCCATTTCACCCTTCTTTGTGGCTGCATTCTCTGTCTCTGCCTGGCTTCTCTGGCTAACAGTCACAGCCTGGGCAGCTGCTACTGGTAACGGCTGAACCACCCCTGTGCCTTTCCTTTGGCAACTGCCAGTAGTGGCCGCCAAGGTAGTCTGGCTCAAGCCCGCTGAGGTCTGGATCCCACCGCTTGCCACCACACCTCCGGAGACACCATTGCTGCCTGCTGCCCCCTGGCTCAAGTTGATGGACTGGCCTGTGCTGCCAGAGGAGGTCTGAGGCACTGCCAAGGTCTGCCCTGTGCTGGTGGCCTGTGGTAAGCCTGAAGCCTGGGAGCTTCCTGGCAGAGCTGCTTTCTGAGCAGAGCCTTGGAGCTGAGCACTAGAGGCTGAGGTCTGTTGGCTCCTCACAGCCAAGTTCTGCACCTAGAAACACATATACAAAACAGAATCTGTTTGCTTTACGTATGTTATTTGCTGGAAGTTTGGCAGAGAACAGATAAGCAACGCTACTGGGATGCGGGCTAAGATGATGCTTCAAGTCTCACATAGGGAGCTGGCTAACACTGCAGGGCAAAGCTCCAGAGTGGCCCTCCCCAGGAAACACATCATCCGGAACTCCTTCCTGCCCCATCTCTGATGGAAGTTAAAGATCTCGTGGCACTTTCTGAAGAGGACGTGAGGACACCGCCATTCTCTGAGGCACGGGACAGCCTTCAGACCTGCCTCCTGTGCCTTTGCAGGACCTGGTTTAGGGTGGCTGTAAAAGTGCTGAGACGTTCCTTTAAAGCCCAGTCATTCCTTTTCAGTTTTTGTGCCACCCGCCTCCTCCCGCTGCACGGGGCTTTCCACTCAGCAGGGCCACAGATCTACTCATGGCCTGCAGCCCTTCCCATTTCATCAGTTCCTCTGCATTTCGGTGCTGCCATCCTCTGTATTTACTCCTCCTCCAAATGCAGTGGTATCTTAAAGTTTGATGGTGGCTGACTTTCCTTCAAAGAAAGTACTCCAGACAAGAAGTCGCCAGAAATCCCAAGAATGACTGGGATAGGACAAGGAAAATACCAAACCATGACAGCTCCCTAACATGGAGAATCACTTATAGATGAACACAGTAGCTAAGACCTTGCAGCCTGTTTGGTCTTTGGCATTTTTACAACACGTTACCGAGTGAAGGAATACTGCCACTGGCAAAGACTCTACAGTGCAGAGTGACTGAAAACTGGACATAGAACTCAACAATTCTTTTCACACAATGAGAATCATGAAACTGTGAAGACGGGACTGATCCAGCCTGTGGCTCACCCCAGAAGCTTAATCAGAAATGAATCCCATCTCTGGAGGCAAAAAAATCAAACATTAAAAAAACAGTGGCAAGAAAGAACAGAATCTCCTGCCTGCACAGGGGCATAAGCTGGGGATAAAACAGATCTCTGTTGCACAGGGATGGCTGGAGACAATGACCAGAGTGTGGGGTGACAGAGGAATAGGGGAAGGGGAGGACTCTGGGAGGGGATGTCACTGACCTGGTCTGTGTCTGCATGGACCCCAGGAGACTGAGTGGGTGGTACCTCCTGCTGGACAGCGGCCACAGCCCCGTTGGGCATCAGGATGAGTTGGGAGGCAAGAGGCACATTGCGGCCCAACGTCCGGTTTACCTGCAACAAGTTCCCCAGCTGTGGCTGTTGAGGGGAGGGTCAAGTGATGTGGAATGAAAGGAACGGAGGGAAAGAGAGAAAGAAAGAAAGACAGCGAACCACAAGCAAACAGATTACAAAGCAACACCGGGCTGCAATGTCACACATTGCAAAACCCCCAACCTGTAACACTGAACATCACTCTCAGGAGCAGGAAACTGGGAACGGTTTCCTTATGGAAACAAGCACTCCTCTATCAAACACGGGCCCGGGCCAACTCTCTCAGAGTGCCCGAGGCTGGCTAAAAGACTAGGGTATCACTGAATTTTCAGATGTATATCCAGGACTGGATGAGAAACAGTGATGGAAGACATACATCCAAGACCAGGGCTGCTTGAAAAGAAGGGGATTACAATCTGTATCTAAAGTCAGCAGAGACACAGAAAATATTTTTCAGGTAGGTAACCAAACCCCAAAGTGACTACATAGTCAAGCCTAATGTTTTCTATTTAGCAGCACTTCAAAGAGATTAA
The DNA here is from genome assembly GCA_025331215.1 of Actenoides lindsayi. Lineage (NCBI taxonomy): Eukaryota > Metazoa > Chordata > Aves > Coraciiformes > Alcedinidae > Actenoides > Actenoides lindsayi. The sequence continues at coordinate 8,779 of WTSP01013569.1, read as the reverse complement.
AAGGATGACATATTTGTTCATGTTGATTTATATTTCTAGACTTACTTGAATTCTGACTTACGTCCCCGAGCTCAGCAGTGGTAGAAGACAGTGATTTACCATATATCTGTTCCAGCATTGAACCAGAAGAGTGGCTTTATTTCTGTGAGCTACATTCAAGTCTAGGACATATATTTCACATTTACAGTCTAGTGAGAAGTGCCATGGGATCTTTAACATCTATGCAGAGCAGAGGCAAACACGGTTCTTCACAATCTCACCTGGGCCACACAATACAAACCTCATCTATCCTCAAAAGCTGAGCCCAGAGTCAAACTTGGGGTTTCAGGGACACAAGGTTCCCCATTTGAATTTAAAATATAGTGAACTTAAAGCTAGAGTTAGTCCAGAGGTGTTGGTAATCAGTGAAGCACTGAAGAGGCTAGGAAGTGGGGTTAGTGGTCAGGACACCTTTTGCATACACATCTCTTACCCGGAGATACATCTGGGCCTGTGACTGGTTGAGAGGAGGTGAGGTGGTATTCCCAAGGAGCACAGACTGTGTCAGGGTTGTGGCACTGGGGGAACTCACGCTCTGTGAGCGACTGATCAGTTGAGCAGCCGATGTGGTGGCTAGGTTGATCTTAAAACAGAGAAAAGCCCCAAATCATATATGAAAAAAATAAGAGGCAAAGAAATAAGTACAAATTCACTTACTGGGGTACAGCCAGAACAGAAATTTTACAGTTTTTTTTTCCTGTATCCCGCAGGGGACCAAGAAGAAAAAAAGTTCTTGTCTTGGCTTTTCTTAGAGGCCACTCAAACTAAACTAGCCAGAACCCTGGATGCTAACTTCATTTGTATGCTGAGAACTGAGTATCACTGCTAGCGTGCAACTGTAACAAGAGACACATCATTTTCTCCAGCCTCTTATGTACAGGAAAAAAACCCAGCAAAGTAAATCTTTACCCTACCCATTCATCTACTCCCTGAACAAATCCCAGTTCCTCAATAAGTCACTACAAAACCAAACTTCCTCTCATTTAACAAACTACTTGTCCTGATTTCAGCTGGAATAGAACTGATTTTTTCTGCTTAGTAGCTAGAACAGTGCTGCGTTTTGGATTCAGTATGGCATTTGGCATGAAAAGAATGCAAATAATATACAGATATTTTTATTTGTTGCTAAGAAAGCAAGGACTTTTACATTTCCCACGTCTTACTAGCGTGCAGGTGCCCCAGAAGCTAGGAGGGAGCACAGCCAGAGCAACGGAGCCAAACTTGCCAATGGAATATTCCATATCATGAGCGTAACCCTCACTTGAGCCTGTGTTCTCTGGGAGGATGGGGCTCTCTCTTCTGAGATTACAGTTCTAGGATTTTTGCCTTCAGGACTGCTAGCTAGGAATGAGGTGGGCCTCAGTCAGTGGGTGGTGAGCAACTGCATTGTGCATTACTTATGTGAATAATCTATTACTGCTATTATCATCATTATTAATTTGATTTTATCTTATTTCAATTACTAAACCGTTCTTACCTTGACCCACAAATTTTACTGTTGCTTTTTTTCCCCCCCTCAGTTCTTCTCTCCATCCCACTGGGAGGAGACAGGAGTGAGCGAGTGGCTGTGTAGTGCTTAGTTGCTTGTCTGGCATTAAACTGTGACACTACTACCCTGCCTGAGAGAAAAAGAGCATTCCCTTTCAAGCTGCTTATGACTCCTTCTTGGAAGTCCTGATCCTTTTCTAATCCTTAACAACGTATCCCCAAAGCCTCAGCAAAGAGAGATCAGCGTCCACCTTTCCGGCTATAAGGCCACTCCCACTCAGAAACCTTCTCTGGTCTCCTCAATCCCTACAGAAAATGACAGCACCCCAAATCCTTGAAGTTGTTGGCATATTTGTGGATTCACAGCATTCCTAGAAGCTGTGTTTCCATGGCCAACTGCCTTCCTAAAAGACAGAGGAAAAAGAACAAGGCTGGGGGCAGGAGGGAGGCTTTGATATGTGTGTGAAGGAGCAGTTACTTACAGAGGCCTGAGTGGTGGTGGTCTGTTGTGGGGTGCTGGTGTTGGGGGAGCTGGCCTGTCTACTGGCTGCAATTGTAGCCTGCAAGAGAGATTGACAGAGAAATGAGTACCTAGAAGAAGCTTTTCAACCCAGTCCAAATACTTGGCTTCGTCAGAACACCCAGTCTCATCATCATCATCATCTCCCATTCCTGAGAACAGAAGTAGAACCACAGAATGGTAAGGGTTGGAAGGGACCTCTGGAGATCACTCCAACTCCCCTGCCAGAGCAAGATCACCCAGGGCAGACCACACAGGAACAGAGCCAGGTGGGTTTTGAAAGTCTCAAGAAGGGGACTTCACAGCCTCTCTGGGCAGCCTGCTCCAGGGCTTCATCACCCTCCCAGGGAAGAGTTTTTCCTTATGTTGAGGTGGAACTTCCTGCATTTCAGCTTATGACCATTATGTCTCATCCGAACAGGGCACCCCTGAAAAGAGACTGGCCCCTTCTACTTGACACCCACTCTTCAGATATCTGTAAACATTGATAAGATCCCCTCTCAGTTTTCTCTTCTCCAGACTAAACAGCTCCAGGTCTCTCAGCCTTTCCTCCTAAGACAGACATTCCAGTCCCTTTATCATCCTCATAGCCTTCCTGGGACTCTCTCTAGTATTTCCCTGTCCATCTTGAACTGGGAGTACCAGAACTGAACACAGTACTCCAGATGTGATCTCACTAGGGCAGATTAGAGGGGGAAGGGAAACCCCCTTGACCTGCTGGACACAATCTTCTTAATGCACCCCAGGAAACCAATGGCCTTCCTGGCCACAAGGGCACATTGCTGTTCCATAGATAACTTATTGTCCACCAGGACTTCAAGGTCCTTCTTGATGGAGCTGCTTTCCAGCAGGTACAATCTAACCACACAAGCAACAAATTTCAGATTATAGCAGATATGGTTCATGAAGGAATGTAAATATTGATAGGGCTTCCCCCCACCATGGTCCCATGGGAATTTCACTATATGAATTTACATAGTTTTACAACCAAGATTTGTGCAAAACTGGTGAGAATATTCTATTCCCTCTAGGCTAGAAAACTGCAGGTAGGTATTTTGAGAACAACTAAATCCTGGACTAACAGTCAAGGAGTACAGCTAGTGATGGAGATACTGTTACACAGAACTGTATTCACATCACACACAATCCATCTTCAACTGATGATAAATCCTGGTAGTAAGCAAAGTTGCTGAAGAAAAAAAATAAAATAAAACCATTCAACAATTACACAACATAAAATATCTTGATTTGTATACACATATCTCAATTAAAGAAACACCCTCCTGGAAACATCCTCCTGGCTGGACAAGATCTACCCCAGATTCCTCTTGCTAGTAACTGGAAAAGAAAACATGGGCTAAGTTTCAAAACAGAAAATTCAGAGGATACCACCTGAAATTTCACCCACAAAAGACCATGTTTATTCTCAGAGAAGTAACAAACCATGATTAACTTTAACACAGTTTTTAAAACCCTACTGCCTCCACTGCTGGTTTAACCACACAACTGTTATCTACAGAACGTGAAGGGGCCACTCACAGGCCTCTGAAGTGCAAATTTCCTGATGGGGATGCCAAATTTTATCTTCCCCTGCTCTGTACCCGAAAAAACAAATCTTTGCATCAGGTTTCCAGCTTACTAGCTGTTTGCATTAGCTTTAAACAACGTCTTTAAGGACTCATTGTCTCACTATGGATCAGGATGACCTTGGTGCACAAGTCACTGAATGAAGAATCTCTGGATCTTCCCCAGCCAATGATCCAACTCCTCTCCTTATGCCCCTTGGCAACCCACCTGCTGGACAGCAGCCAGGCTGTGAAGCTGGGCACTGTTAAGCTGCTGCTGGAGCATAAACTGATGAAAGTATTGGGCTGCATTAGGTTGTCTCTGGAGTGCCTGCAGGGCCTAGAGAAAAAGGAAAACCCAATTGTCAAAAAAAGCGTGCCCTTGAAATGTGATTACAGAGAGTGAGGAAGAAATATGTAACAGCCATGTAACATGTAACATCCCTAGAAATATGTAACATCCCTAGACCCCGTGAAAAAAGCAAAGTCACTAGATTAGCACATCAAAATATGCAGCACAGCTACAAATTTGGTAACGGGCTGAATCATAGGTGTATTCCAGGACAGCAGGAAGCACACTTGCAAGATTTTAATAAACTCTGGGAATCTGGGGACGTGCTCACTCAAACAGGCAGAGAAATGTTCCAGTATAGTAAGCATATGGAGAATATACACTATATAAAGGAACTGGGATGATAAACAGAATGGCTTGCTCTAGAAGGGCAGCCTAAAAGCAACCTGGATCACAGTACAGATTAAACCAAATGGACACTGAAGGAGTAACCTATAAATCATGAAGTACAGTATTAGGCTACAGGAACTAAACATTGGGCCTAGCAGGTGAATTTCTAAATCTGAACCCAGGACAGTCATAGAATCACAGCATGGCAGGGGCTGGAAGGGACCTCTGGAGACTGTCAAATCTAACCCCCCCACCAGAGCAGGGTCACCCAGGGCAGGCCACACAGGAACAGATCCAGGTGAGATTTGGAAGTGTCCAGAGAAGGAGGCTTCACAGCCTCTCTGGGCAGCCTGTTCCAGGTTCCGTCACCCTCACAGGAAAGAAGCTTTCCCCCATGTTGAGGTGGAACTTCCCGCATTCCAGTCTGTGGCCATTACCCCTTGTCCTATCACAGGGCACCACAGACTCTTCTTTATGCACCCCAGGAGATCACTGGTCTTTCTGGACACATTGCTGTCACATGGGTAATTTATTGCCCACCAGGACTCCAAGGTCCTTCTTCATGGACCTGCTTTGCAACAAGTCTACCCCTAACCTGTACTGATGTGCGGTGTTACTCCTCCCCAGGTGTAGGACTCTACACTTGCCCTTGTTCAACTTCAGTTGGTTCTCCTTTGCCCAGCTCTCCAGCCTGTCCAGATCTGGCTGAATGGCAGCACAGCCTTCCAGTGCCTCAGCCATTCCTCCCAGTTCCGTATCATCAGCAAACCTGCTGAGGGCACGCTCATCCAGGTTATTGAGGATTATATTGGATATGAATATATGAATCTTTGAGCATGCTCCCATCTTGACACACGCCAACTCGGAGGACTACGAAAAGGCTCACCACCACCTTCCACTGATGCCCATGACATCCCAGAGCATCCCCGTGTCTCACCTGCACTGCCTGTCGCTCGTAGAGAGACATCTGTGATATCTGAGGACGGGTGCTTCCTCCAGAACTGGAGCTCCCGCTGGTGGAGCCTGAGTTTTGCTCGCTTTCGGTCTCCATGGTGACAGGATCCCAGGAGCTCAGGCTGAGACTGGCTCCAGATCTACCTCGAGAGAATTGGAAACTTAAGTCAGGCTAGAGAAAGAACCAAACTGTATTTCCCTGCATTACACAGCTTTTTGACTGGAATATCCTAGTACCAGGCTCCTTGCATAGATTGGCTACATCACAGGGGACCAGGGATGCCAGAGTTCTGAAATCACCCAGAAATTAAACTCACATTTTAAAGCTTTTATTACCTCAGTCAAAAATGTAGTGCACAGGTTCTCATATTTTTATTGCCGCGCTACAGTTGGAAGCTACACCATCCTGAACTCTTAAAAAGGCAGCAGAGAGAAGGAGTAGCTCCACCTGCAGTGAATCATTTGGTTACAAACCTGATCACCCCTCCAAGAGAGGCTGGCGAACGGAGGCAAATTGCACTGGGCTTCCAGTTTCCAGCTGCACTTTGGCAACTTCTGATCCTCTCTTCCTCCGGCTCCGCAAGAGGCTTAATTCTCCCACAACTCCACTGTCCTTACGCAGGTATACCAACCTGGTCCTTCCTTCTCCCAGTTTAGCCCCCCGGCCCTCAACTGTTTCTGTCTTTCTGTGACCACATGGACTTTTCAGCTACCTGTTGTTCCTGATGGGTCATAACTTGAATATTAGACTGTAAGCTGGTATCTGCAGTGGCAAGTTGATTTCAGGAGGAATGGATTCAGAAGCAGAATGGGTGAAGGGTTCACTGGCAACACTGGTGAGGTTAAAGCTGGTGAAGAGGTCATGCAGAGACAGAGAGAGATCTTCCAGCCGCAGAAAGATGAGCTGCAGTGAATCGCAGGACTGAGAAAAGACTGGAGAAGGCTTTCATCAGCCAAGAGGAAGGGAAGCAAGACTGGAGAGCAAAGAGAGTGCTTAGCAGAAGAGTAACACATTGGGATGATCTGGGGAGTTTCCCCCAGCAAGAAAAATGGGCTACACCAAGAGTAACAGCAGAAGGGGTTAAGAGTCAGAAAACAGAAAGTGCAAAGGAGATTATTCAACAGAATTCTATTGAAAAAGAAATAATACTTTTTAGAAGGATATTATTCCATGTAAGACTAAAAAAAACCCCCAAGCTTCTGATAGTCTCAATATCACTGACAGACTGTTTCCAAAACACTGTCTCCCCTGCAACACATCTGAGAGACCTCTAAATGAGACCCTTAGGCTTCCAGCATCCCACAGCACCAGCACAGCCCTTGTACCTAAACCTCTTCGAATCCAGAGATTTCCAGCTTCACAGGCCTCACCAAACAACTCTTTTTCAGGTGTGTAAACAGATCAGCACAGCAGAAAAAAAAAAAAGAGAGGCAAAACTAGTATCAACAAAACAACACCATCGCAGAACGTTAAAAGTTAAGGGCAGCAGATGACTTTAGAACAGGGCAACAGCTTTAACACCGCAGAGGATGGCTGGCTTACCCAAGGAACTGGTATTTTCCAAACCTCCTCTTCAAAAAAATCTGGAAAATTCTGTAACTGACAAGCAGATAGCTGCTGCTCCAGTCCTGTTTTCTCCACGCATCTTTATCTCGGCTCTCGAGTCCTACCCAGACATTTCACTGCTAATCTAACACTGGTTTCCTGCACTGCTTCAGCAGTGGCTGTCAGTAATTCTGCCCTGCAGTCATCTTCTCCTCAACTGAGAGACATCCCTCCCTAACTGGCCACTGCTGTCTTCAGGCGCAGCTCTAGAAACAGTTGGTCGACAAAGCCTATCTAGTACATAAAAGCTCTGGAGAAGACAACTGCCTTAAAGATCTTCCCCAGGGAGCAGCAGTACAAGAAGTAAATGAAGCCTGGAAAAAAAAAAATAAATAAAAATTTGGGGAGAGAATAGAGTTTCTGAAAGAAAGAAACTGTGGTAGACAGAGGAAGTACTTTGAATGGTATTAAAATGCAAGTCAGAGTGAAGCTACACATATCACCTCCAGTTATCTGGTAGCTCAGCTATCATTAGGAGGCAATTTCTGTTCCCTTGCCCACTCTCAGCCTTCCCAGGCAGGTTCCCAGCATTCACCTCATTCCTGGTGCTCCCTAGATTAACTCTGAAGAAAAGCTACCCTGAAGCATCATCTTCTGCCAGAACAGCGAGCTGAATTAGCTTGTGACGCCACAAGTGCCAGCGAGAGAGAAAAGAAGGTACCTAAGGTTCAGCTTAACTGTAGCACATACCCTTATGCTCAACAACCACACCAGAAGGAGAAACCTGGCTCCTGACTTGGTGCTCTGCCCCACCAACATGTGCTGCCTCCATAAACAGCAGCACTGATAAGATTTCTAGCGTTTTTGGGCGCTCCACATAGATCTAGATCCCCTTAAAATCTGATCCTCGAAGAAAGAGAATCCTGCTGAGAAACTTCTGGGACGAGAGGCATCGAAAAGTTTTGGTCTCCGTGTAGGCAGGCGGCCTTTTAGGCACATGGCTAGAGAAGCACAGTCTCCCTTTGCAGAAAGGCGGGAAGAATTTTAAATCACTGAAGCAGGGTTATCCAACAAAACCCCTTTCCAAACAGAAAAGTGAAAAGGCACGGTATTTCCCCGGGGCAAGTTCATATAAGGATGCAGCTCCATGGTAGCGCAATCTGATCCAAACACAGGCTATGCCCAAACTAAACAGCGTGGACTACACCCTCTCCTCTCCTCTAAGCACATCTTCCAGCACTCTTAAAAAAAAAAAAAAAACAACAAAACCAAACAAAATCTAGTGATCACTGGGCTACCAGATCATTTAACTCAGCTAGCTGCTCCACGAGATGGATAACCTACTAAAAAATGATTAAACCATGGCAGTTCCCCAGTGAAAAAAAAAAAAAAAAAATACCCCCCAGAGTTAAGTGCGGCCACTGGTGGAAATTAAACCTTTCCGCGACAGCTAGAACTGCACCCCAAAAGGCAGAGAGGGAAGGATACAAAGGCCTGTTACCACCGTGGCAGGGAGGAGAGCCCAGCAGAAAGGAAGAGAAGCGAGAAACCCAGCTCCTGGAGCAGCACAAGCCTGCGAACCTGGGCCAGCCCCAGAGCTGAAACCCATCTCCCAAGTTCCTGATCTTTCTCCGAGTTCCCGATCTCTCTCAAGCACAGGAGCAGGAAGAGTCAGGGCAAAGAGATCCACTCCGGGCACCGAACGCTTGAGGAAGGAGGTGGCGAAGTTTTGCTCGCTGACCCCACCTCCTCCCCCTGGCTGGTGGCTGCTGCCTGCAGAACGTTCCCTAACCGGTTTCATCGCTTTATCCTTGAGGAACAAGTAAGATGGGCGAAAGAGATGTGCACTGCTTTGCCCACAGGTTTTAGGGGGGGGGGGGGGGGGGAAAAAATAGAAACCGGGACCCCAGCTCATTCCGCGCCCTATTAATGTAGGGGGTGTTTGTTTTTTTTTTTTTACAGGACACCCCCCACGCTGCAGAAGT
>WTSP01013567.1:0-21302 GCA_025331215.1 Actenoides lindsayi | reverse complement strand
CCCCGGGACCCTCCCTCGGGCGTCCCCCTGCCCGCCTCGCCCCCTCCCAGCCGCCGACATCCTTGACCTTGCCGCTCGGTAGCGAGAGCGGCGGCGGCGGGGAGGGAGCCGTGCCGGGTCGCGGAGCTGCCTTGGGATGCGTTAGCCGGCGGATCGCACGGGAATATTTCTCCTAGGAAGGAGAGAGGCGACCTCCTCCCACTGACGGGGCGGGGGCGGAAGAAAAAGAGGATTTAAAGAGCATCTTTGCCCCCTTTGTTGGATGAGAAGGGCAGAGGAGGACCGGCAAGATGAGCACTAGCAGTAAGTACGGCTTTCCCTCGCCTTTGCTATGGGAACGGGGCTGATCTTGCACCGATCTGGTTGGAAGCAAATGGAAAGAAAAATATCACAACAGGGTTGACAAGCCTAATGAAATGGGTTTTTTATTTAAAAAAAATTTAATTCCTGCCTGCCTTTTGCATTCTGACAGGGTCTGGCTTTGCTGGCCCTTCTTGCCTGTGAGCTAAGCCCTGGTGCTTATCTCCACTGAGTACTTTTCTTGGCTTGTATTTCTGGGTTTGGAGGGTAGATCATGGACTAAAATGTCGATATGCAACATGGTGAGAGGGAGCCAGGAGCGCTCTGACAGGCAGCAGCCTCACTTGCTGATGCCACTGCCTACGTATAAATGGACATAGGGGGAACAACCGATGGGGAGGAGGAGCAGCATAAGGAGAGACCCAGAAACCAGTGACCTGAGCGAAGCACAGGTGCAATATTGAAAAACCTTCTGCAGCTGGGGATGTGGGTGTTCCTATTGTGTGTGTGTGTGAGAGAGACAGGGACAGAAGCACTCGTGCTCTATGTATGAATTTCTAAAGAAGCAGAGCTTGGAAATGTGCTGCATAAGATGAGAACTGGCACCTGATACTAGTCTGGTTACTTGTGGTTTCGTGTCCTTGTTGCAAAGTCTGGAAAGATTGATCAGATTTGTTCAAGTCGCAATCAGTTTCTTTTTACTCACTGATATGATGTGTGACAGCTGTACCCTCCTTGCTAGCACAGCTTTGATCCATTCCTTCAAAAGCAGTCAGCCCCCAGCCAAAGGAGTTGATGTTGATGGCCTGAGGGTCTTTCTCCTGTGATAACCTGCCCAAGGAAGGTGCCTTCTCTCCTGTGGGTCCTGGAGGCTATGTTAAGGAAGGGGGACTCCCCTAGGCAGAGAGCAGCAGAGCAGTGACTTCTCCATTGCATTGGCATGTTGAAGTTTCTCAATCTGAGGTCTTGGGGTGGTTCCCAAGCAAAACACCATGAAAAATGCCTTGGCATGCTGCAAGGCAACAGAACAGGTGATTCCAGCTTTGTTGGGCTGTGTCAGAGGCGAGAAAACTTTCCAGGTGCCCTCTGTGTGAGCCGCACCTGGGATGGGAGCTATCACCCTTCCTGGGGGAGCAGGGCTGCTGGTGCCCTGGTATGAAACAATAGGGACTGATTCTTTCTGAGCCTGCTGGGTGCCTGATAACAAAGGGTCCTCCCTCTGCCTCTCTGGGTGATGAGCTTGGGTCCTGTGTGGAGGGCACATGGTGCTTGCTGGGGTCAGTGACCACAGTTAAGCTTTCTCTTAATCCAATTCTGACAAATGTGTTGGTTCCTTTTGGAATTCTTTTCCAGTCCTAAAAGCCAGCTTGGCTGCTGATGGTGATAAGGGCTGTTTATGGCACTGCTGTGCTATAGCTATCTGATTGCACTGCAAAACTCCTTCACTGGGTCCTCCCACACACAGAGAGGTACCAGGAAACCCAAATCTGCTGCCTGCCTGTTGCTCTGACATGACTCATGGGAGGAGGCCGCTGGGCAGGCAGAGAGCATGGAGCTCTTGGGACGTGCTCCTTCTGCCACTGACTTGCCCTGTGACCTTGAACACATCACTGACCTGTGCTTCTGGATTTGCCAGCAGCAAGCTGCAGCTGTGGCTCTTGCCCAGCTCTTTGGATAGCTTTGCAATCTCTGCTGAAATATTGCTCTTACCTTTTTCTAAGTAGCCATGTGTTTTACTAAAGGTTTGGGAACTTTAGCATCTCTTGATCGTTTCCTGTGCTGTGGGTTAACTTATGGTCCCTTTGGGACCACAGCTGGTATCAGGGCTCTGCCCTGTTAGGCTTCCAGGCTTTTTCCCAGTAGCTGAGGGGCTCAAAGCATGGCTTGCTGTACCCAAATGCTGGCTTATGTCTGTTCTTAGAAATGGCACGATCCTCTCACAGCTCTGAGCTAGGCATGGGGTGCAGGGCTGTATTTTCTGTCAGCATGTTTCGTGACTGGTGCAATTGGTGCTAAAAGCTGGCTCTCCCCTCTTGCTGCTTCCTTGTCCATCTCTGTGCATCCCTGCCACAGCTCCGTGTGCCTGCAAGGCAAAAAAAGGAGACCAGGAGCCTTGTGTCAGTGCCTTCTGCCATCTGTTTCACCCCACTGATGCTACCTGGCAGTGACCTGCAGTGGCTTTTACAGCCCTTTGCTAGTAGCCAGTGGCTCAGGGGAGCTTGGTGCCACTTGTTGGTCAGAAGCTTCCTTGCTCTGCCTCCCAGACATAGCCAGCTCTGCTGCTCTCTGCACTAGTATTTTTTTTTGGTGGTGATTTTTTTGGTTTTGTTGTTGTTTTTCCTGCCCAGCCTCTGTAGTGACTGAGGGATTAGATGTGGTGGGATCCAGGCACAGCTGCACTCCAGTCTCCCCAGTCAGGTCTCTCTCCTGATGCACAGGACCCTACCCGAGGAGATGTGAGCAGCAAGGGAGACACAGGAGGAGGATGCATGATGAAGCCAGATTGTGCATGGGGTGATGATGTACAGGTGTACCTGTGACTGCAAGACCAATATTCTGGGGCTAGCAAATCAATGAAAAGCACAACTGAGAATGAAATGCTGTCATCTGGTCTGTGAATTCCTGCTACTCCTTTCCATTTTACTCGGTGCACTTTGATAACACTTCTATGCTGTCTGAAGCTGACGTGAGACAGGAAACCTGGGGCTGTAGGCTCTGGCTGGCCTCAAGCCATGCTGTTGTGCAAAAACTATCTGTGAGGCTTCTGGGGAGCTCTGGGCAGGATTTGCTGGGCTGTCCAGGTGTTTCTCTGAAGATGCTTCATGCACAGCACACATGAGTCTTGCCTGCCGTCGGTGAGGGGACAGAGGGTTGCTTTCACCCTGGTATGGCTCTCAGGGTCGGAGGCTCTGTGTCATCATCTCTCCCATGGTGCAGGGAAGGAAAAGCCATATGGAAATCTTGTTTCTAAGGTGAAGAGGAAAAGGTTCTTGGTCTTGGGTGTAAACTCATATCCTGAGGCTGCAGAGCAGATTAGATGGCCCTGAGGGTGCAAGGGTTGTGCTGGCCAGGAAAGCAGCCTCTCCTCTGGGCCTCACCAGGTGTGCAGTGAGCATTTGGAGGGCACAGTGTTGATATTTACATTAGCTATGCTATTTATACCTCCCACTCTGGTTAACACTGCTAATTGGTTGCAAATAGATTCATACTTTCGTGAACAGGTCTATCAGTACTGCTCTGCATTTCCATTGATGCTGGATCCTGTGGTACAAACCCTTGCCCAAGAGAACATCCCTTAAAACCACCTCCTGACATCTATGTTCTGCACTCAGCCTCTCCCTCTGAAACTGGCTTGGTGTAGGGAGTCTAATGTGACCAGTATTGTGTCTGTGCTCATCAAAAGGCAAAGGTTGGAGCTCTCAGCTGCCCCAGGGATTTAAGACTCTCTGAATTGTGTGAATAATCCCTTCTGCTACCTTCTACCTACTGGAAGGTAGCTATCAGGTTTGGGTGCTGCAGGTCTGTGCAGCGAGTATGGCCTGTGAGTAGGGGTCACCCCACTGTGACCCATGGGAGATGGCATTTGTGCATTGTCTCTCTTGGGGCAGGAAGGAGGCTGCTGGATGTCTTGGCCCTGGGCTTGTCAGGAGCAAGGTTCCCCTTGTTATGGGCCAGCCTGTTCTGAGCAGACACGCACAACTCCCTGGGCACGTGAAACCACAGTGAACTCCTGTGTCGGGCCAGGTTTGGCAGGCTTTGGATCAGTGTTGCAATGAGTGATTGAAACTGGTTCACAAACCAGAGATCTTCCGGTTGCCTTTCTGCCTCCAGCATGTACCCTGAAAAGGGAGACCAGAATCTGTCCTTATGGCAAATTAATTTGGGATGTGGGGAGCCAGTACCATCTATCCCCCATCCTCTTTCTTCTGAGCAGCTGACAGCCTGTCGGATCATGGAGACCTCTTACAGAGGCTTTGGAATGTGAAGTGGGAAGTTTCCCTAGACCCTCCCAACTGCAGGAACCTCAAATTTCTGCTCGGAGCTTCCCCTCATCTCGGAAAGTTGGGGAAGGAGAAATGAGGAAAGGCTGGCATTTGGGCAGGAGAGCTTCATGACAGAAACTGATGAATGCAGTATGTTTGCCTCATTATTTTTGTCATTCCTAAATCATGCTCCCTGCTACAGGGTGATCCACTAAGCATAATTACCCAGTAATCTCTAGGCACATGTGGTTACAAGGTGTTTACCAGCAAACTCTATTAAGTCCCTGTGTAATTAAAGAGGAATCACATGGGTTTGCACATCTGTGGGAGCTCCAGGTCTGCTCTGTACAGCTCATCAGGGCAGGGTGATTCACCAAGTCTCCCCACCCAGTAGGGTAGGACTTGCTGAGGAAGATGTGGTGTTTCCCATGTGTTCAGAAGTGCAGTGAACCTGGAGGGATCCGCCTGTCAATGTGATGAGTGGTGCTAGTGTCTTCCTTGTTGAGAAGGCTCTAGTTATTGCAGGGATGATGCCAGACCTGGGAGGTTATGGTACAGATGAGCCTTTTCAGTCATAGCACTCATAGTTTCTGGTCAACACTGGTTCCTGTGTCATCTTTGCAGTGGTCGAGGCTGCTACAGGCATGCAGTGAACTGTGGACAAAGCAGAGCTCCAGTGAGAGAGCCCCAACTGAGAGATGCTGACTAGAGCAGTGATGCTGCTGCCTAGTCCTTGGGTGCTAGGTGAGATGGGCTCTGGCTCTGGATAAACCCTCATGCTCCTCACCTCTGGTCCTCCAAGAGCTGCTGGACAGGCTCTTCATATGCAGTGAGGCAATGGGGAAAGAGGCAAATCTCCAAGAAGAGCTTTTTTGCTCTGGCAGGTGGTTGTGGAGGAGGCTTGTAGAAGGAGGGGAGTTTTGGGAAAGGCTGGAGTAGATTAAGAGTTCAAGGTATGGGTGCAGGTGGGACAGAGAAGAAAGGAAGCACACAGATGGAAGACAGTCTTGCAAGAGATGAACAGCTACCTTCCTAGTATGTTCCCTCCAGACCTAGCCACGAACATTGGTGTCTATGCTTCTCAATGGAGGGCTCTAGCACTGTGTTTTGTGAAATCTGAGCACCAAGGGGAGCTCCAGGCTCCCCACCCTTGTCTTACTCTGCTCAATTAACACCTAGCCTGGCTCAGCTGCCACATCCAACCTGATAAAAATTGTGCCCTCTGTTTTCCTGGGCAGCCTAGCAAAGAGACAACCATCCATTGTGTTCATTTTGGTGCCAAGAAAAGTCAGAGCCCAGGCAGCTTCTCTCTGGCCTCAGGCTGGTGGATGGACTGTGTCCTCTCACCAAGCTTCATTCAGGCTCTCCTGCAAACCATCTTTCTTGGCAGGTTGCCCTTTGAAGAGCAAAAGCCATGGGAAGTGGCCCTGCAGGCCGATGAAGTGCGAGCTGTAAAGGCGATTGAAGCAATTGAATTATTTCGAGGGCCTACCATGCTCTTACAAAATAAATAGCAAGTTTTCAAATGACAAAGTTACGATTGGTTTAGCCAGATACTTGTATTTTTGATGCCAGCAGGTTGGACTAATGACAGACTGTCCTGTTATCAGCAAGGAGTTGTAGTGCTGCCTTTGCTCTCTGCAAAGCTGTGAAGGGGTGAAGGCAAACCCACCAAGTTCCTGCCAGACCCTGCAGTCCTATCATGATGGTTCCATAATGAAGTGTTTGGAACATCTAATTAGATATTTTTAGGCTAAATACATGAGAGCCTGTTGTGAGCACTACAGCACATCCAGAAAGCTTCCTGGGAGTAGACTGGTGATGGCAAGGACTTAGGCAGAGAGTAATGAGGGGAAAGGAGAGAGCTTTGCAGAATGAAAGGGGGCTTGGAGTGAGCATGGTCACTGTAGGGAAGGTGGAGCTTAAGTCCAGATGTTTCAGGCCCAGGGAATTTGCTTGTGAGCAGCTCAGGGCAAGTGTGGCAGGGTGATTGGCAGCTTGCAGCAGGGAAGGCTGTTCTTGCTTGGAGGACACGTAGGCTGTCCCATGTCCTCTTGTGCCCAGCATCTCTGCCTCTTGAGTCTGTAAGCACAGTAAATCACTGGTGAAGTAGAAGAGCTTGAGTGCAGTGATGCAGAGCCCTGATGGATGTGCTTTGCTTTCTAGAAAGGGCTGTCTGAAGCTTAACGGGACCAAACTGATCTAGTGTGGCAGCAAACTCGGGTGCACAAGTTGCCATTTATTTGATGATGGCTCAGGGTTTTGGTAGGCCATAGTTTAGACAGGCATTTTTCTGTTCAGATATAGTCCTCTGAATGTTTTATCAGTATCAGCCATAAGCCCTGGCCTGGGAATTGATGTGCCTTCTGCTGCCTGGGGCAGAGATCTGAATGAAAAAGGAGTTGGTACTATGGTTTCCTCACGCAGCCTATCTGACCTTCCTTTCTTACAGTTTCTACACTGGCAAGGTCCTCTGGGCCCTAAGCATCACTTGTTTTTCTGTTTGTGAATGTTTTACTCCACTTCCATTTTGAATCATTGTGTTTCTGAGACTTGGACAACTGGAAGAGTTCTTAGGGGGAAGGCTTTGCTAAGGAACAGGACGGTCAGTGTAAGAGGGGAGCGTGTGCTTGGGTGTTTGAAAGCATCCTGTTGGTTTCTGTAGTCTTAGTGGCACATTTTGGAGAACACTACACTGCTATGGGGCAAGAAAGGCTTTGCCTGTGCAATTCCATTCCCTGAGCCTTTCCTCAGCCTAACTGAAGTCCATTGCAATCTGAAGTTAAGTTTCAGGGCTTAACCTGTTCTCACAGTAGTGAATAATATGACTTTCTCAGTCACAGCCAGGCTGCAGTCTGCTGCTGGGTGGGACAAACATAATCTAGCCCAGTGTGACCCCTCCCCAAGTGGCACATGCCAGGCTCTGCAGTACAGCACCCCTCAAACATCATGGCATCTCTCAGGACAGCATGTTGCAAGGCCCTGCCTGTCCTTGCCAGCATCTGTTTTGTACTGGCTGACCCAGAAGATCTTGCTGCTTTTCTCCTGGCATCCGTCACCTTGCCAGCCCTGGGGACTCCTTTGTGCAGAGGAGTCCTGGGGAGCATTGCCCAGCCTGGAGGTGCTTGCTTCTGAAGGGCAGTTATTTTTAAAGCGTCTGGAGAACTGGGTGGGTTGGTCCCTGGTTCAGCAGCACTTGCTGGGACATGTCAGGTGCCGTGATGGGGATCTCCCAGTTGCAGCTGCTCCCCAGCCTGGATTCTCAGTGGAGACAGGGAGGGTCCCAGCAGGGTGGCTGGCCCAGGGCAGTGTGTTTCACCCCCTTGTCAAGGACTATTCCCTGCTAAATGCTAAAGTGGAGGAGGGAAGGAAGCTGTGTGAAACCCATTTCTGTTGCCCGTCAGGAGCTGCAGCTCATCCAAGCCCCAGAGCTGTGTGAGAGGGGCAGATGCTTTCCCCCCCAGCAGCCTCTCTGAAAGAAGGGTCTTCCTTGCCTTGGCCGTGAGGCAGGACTGGATCAGGGCTGCCTGTTGGCCACTGCTGCCCTGTCTGTCTCCTGCTGCACTGAATCAGAGTGCTCTTCCTGGGTAAAATAACCTCTGGCTGGCTTGGCCATGGTGGTGCCCACCTTGGACGGTGAGTGGCTTTCTCAGCAGGCTGGTGTGGCTGCAAAAGGCTTGCATCAGCACTACATGAGCAAACAGGTCTCTGGGCTGCCAGAAAGGACCTACAGCAGGTCCTCATCATTTGTTCTTGCCCTGCAAATGGGAGATCAATGGTCAGGTGCTGAATGCAGCAAAGCCATGGAAAGGTTCTCCTTGCCTGGCCCAAAGAAATGGGGCCTGGGGCAGGCAGAGGTCCTAGAGCCCCTCTGGAGGTGGTGCAGACCCCAGACACTCTCAGCACCCAGCTCAAACACAGCTCATGTAGGGCAGCTGCCTGTGCAGGGCTGTGGGATCCAGGTCTGGGCAGTGCTGGGCAGCCCAGTGCCGGCTTCTCCTGCCATCTGAGCAGGCAGCTCTGCTCCAGATTTTCCCTCTCTCTGCTCATATCGCAGCAGTCCTCAGGATGTGAGAGTACAGGCTTCCCTGGCTCTCGTCTGCACTCAGATCACAGCGCAGCGCTGGTCCCTGCCAATCCTTCCCTCCCTCTGCCTTGGCTGTGTCGTGCCGGGGACTGTGAGGTGTCCATCCCCATCACCCTGCTTCCCCCTTTGCCTTCGCACCTTCAACATCAGCTCCTGGTCCTCAGAGGATGAAGAAGCTGGAGCAAGGTAAGATGAGCTCCCTCTAACCTCCTGTGGGCTATAAATAGCTGCATCACCCAAGCTTTGTCTGAGTGATGTGACCAAGTTGGGGTTCCTGCAGACCTGCTGCCTCTGTCACAGACACACCCAGCTCCTGGTGAAGAGGGCCCTCACGGGTCCCGTCAGTGACATGCCGTCACATTAGCGCTCCGTGGGACACCTCTCAGGTTATGCACAGCCTAATCCCCTCTGGCAGCTGCCGGGGCTGGTGTCCTGTGTCTGGGTCAGGGTGCCCGTGCCTCGCTGCCGGCAGCAGCCAGACAGCTCACCCTGGGGAGCCTTCCCCTGCAGCAGAGATTAGCAGCCTGCCCTCGGCTCTTGCCAAGCTGGGTTGGGGTGCAGGTGGCGTGGAGATGGGCCAGGGCAAGGGAGTGTCTTTGGTATGTGTCAGGTGTCTGGCCAGGCCTTCGGGAGGGAAGGGAAGGCACCTTTTCTGTAGGAAATAACCAGAGCAGGGAGAGAAGTATTTTTTGTGGTGCTGGTGCGGTGCCTGTGTGGTCTGTAAATGCTTCTTCACTCCCCCTGTCCAGGCTGGGCTGGAGGCTGGGATTGATTGGGAAATCCTTGGTCCTCCCTAGCTATCCAGAGGTTCAGGTCTCAGGGCAGACTGTGCCTTTGGAAGGACTTTTTCTAAAAGCACCAGTGTATCCCCCACCTCTTAACTATCAACCAGCACTGGAGCCAAGCAGTACAGCAGCTTGCATGTGCACGGGAAGAACAGGGAGAAACACAGCCATCTTCTCAGCAAGAAAGGCCTCCTTCATCTGGCAGCAGATGCTATGGCACAAAGTGGGATGATCCCCAGAACAGAGCCTTTTTTTTTTCAGTGAGCAGAACCATCCCTTCATACACCCACAGATCCTGCTTGAGAGGACTTGCACTGTTGCCCCACCATCTGGCCTGGCTGCCCCCTTGGGAGAGGAGTGGGTTGGATGTGACCCTTCCCCACTGGGATGGGAGGTGCCTGGCAGTGCTGCCCTGGTGGGCTGGCCAAGGAGAACTGAGGGACTGAGCATGGATGTTCTCCCCTTCCCTGCTTCTGGAAAAAAAAGTCACTGCCTGCATGGTGAGTTGTGTGGTGATGACTGCTCGTGATAGGTTACATATAAAATCCCTCACATCCCTGAGGATGCTACCAGTTGAAAGCTCTTACAGCATTTTAAAAATAGCTAGAGAGGGAGAGAATGAGAAGATGGATAGGTAGGTGGATCCCTAATAAGGAGAGAAAAGGAAACAGCTATAGAGGGAATGGAAAGACTTTAGTGAACGGCATGTGAGTGATTACTGAGGGAGGGGGTGGTGTGGTCATGCTGAGCTGCATGCCCGGCAGGAATGGGAAACCCTATAAAAAGCCTGTCTGTGAGATATGTTCCTTGCACGTGCTGGGGAGAGGGATGGGGTGAACATCATCTCGGTCTGTCTGTCCTGTGGATGCTCACTGCATAGTAAGAGTAGCCATTAAAAATAATCCATGAACCTTGGATGGCTGTCTCGGGCTGGCTGCTGCTCTTTTGTGATTTCCCCCAAACAGCTCCAGGCTCACGTGTGCTCCTTTCATGCCTCAAGGCTCGGGTCTTGCCTGGGAGCTGATGGATGAGGTTGGTCCTGGCCCTGGCTTTTCCCAAGGTGGCCTTTCCCACATGGGCTGTGCTCCAAGGAAGATGCTTAGAGCTGCCTCTCTGCTCTGACTTTCAGCTGCCTGACAGTTTGTAGCACCCAGAGGCAAGATTTACTGGTGGTGGGTCACTGCTGTATGGATGAGGGTACAATTCCCCAGTGCCTGGCTGGGGCAGTGGTCCCGGAGCTGCTGGCAGGAGGTCCCTTCAGCGGAACAGCCCTGCTCTGCCAGCAGTGACTGCCAGCACAGCATCTCTCCAGTCCTGGGAAGTGGCTCCAGGCTCTTCCCTGTACTTGTAGCAGCACTCCCCATCACTCAGGGAAGATTACACAGAGTGTCTCCAAGAAATGCTAATTGCTTTGGCTTGTGCTTGGTACAGCAGAGCCACTGGGCACTCGGAACTCTTAGTCAGCTTAGAGATCTGCCAGACCCTTCCTCTCCTTCCCTTGAAGAGCCAGCAGAGCTCTACTCTGGACACTGCTGCTCCCCACATCCCTGGACCCCAGCTGAGCTGCAGGCTTGCACTCAAGCTCACCCAGACCTGTGGTCCCACAGGCCCAGGGGCACAAGACATGGTGTGCTCACACTGGGGTGTTGCAGCCTTAGAGTGAAACACCCCAACTCAGCCCCCAGAAGGCACAGTGAAGGGTCAGGTGAACCTCTCATGATGAAGGGACAACAGGAGTTTCCCAACCTGAACGATGAGGATGGAGCTTCTGCTGCAGTAGAACCCATCAGCACTGTTCTACCATCTTTCCTGCTGGACCCCTCAGCTGCTGCTGCCCACTCCCAGCTCTGCCACTGGCAATTAAAGCTCTGGGCACCCAGGCTGCTTTGGTGCAGGGTACTGGGAAGCATTTCTTGGCTTTACCCGCACTTGAACTGCAGGGGGCAAAAAATGTTGCTAACAAGACTCCTCTGTCAAACTTGCCAGCCTGTCAGATCCATGCTGCCTCCCTCTTGGTTGCTTGCCTTCTTTTTTTTTCCCTTCCTCATCAGCAGGACAAATACCCAGGGAAGCAGAAGCTGGTGATGGGTTAGCCCTACCCATGTCCAGCCTGAGGAGTGGTGAAGCTGGAGAGCGTGTTCTGCTCAGTCCTTGTGCTGGCCTCTTGCGAAAGATTGCCACTCGTCTGTTAGCTGATCTCGCTGGATTTCTCAAGCCCACAGCTTATTGTAATACTGTAGCGTGGGAGCTGAAGTGCAAGCCCAGCCACACTCTATGGGTGCTGAGGCCTCTACCCTACCTCCTTTGCCAAGCCCTGGGGCAGCCCCTAGCCTGGGAAGGGGTAAAGAGGTGCCTTCTGCCCTGGCTGGCTTCTACTGACTCTGAGAACCTTCTCAGCTGATCTGAAGTAACTTCTGGAGGAGCAGCGGATGGTGCTGAGCCAGCAGCATGGTCCTTTCTGACAGGTGCCTGTTACCCTTCCCAAGGCAGGGGTACCCCCAGTCCCTGCCCTTTGCTGGGCTGTGTGAGAGCATCCAGAGCATCTTGCCAGAGTGTGGCAGAGCACAGGCTTGCCCAGAGAGGTCATCTGCGGCTGCCCCCACCCTTGCTGCTCACTTGGCTGGTCAGGTGGCATAAAGGGTCTGGTTTGGGAAATAATTCTGTTCCTTGGCAGGCAGGTTTTGGCTCATTTAGGCCAAAAGCATGCACCACAAAGCACATGTTCATTTTCCCCCACTGAAAGGGGACTTGTTCCCTGGAAAGTGCCAGCTCTGCTGGGCCTGTTGATTGCCTGTTAATTGTCACTAATGAGGAGCTGGGACATGCGGCTTCCAGAGGCTATTGGGGACAGACTGCCACTTTGGCTGGGGAGGGAAATCTCAGCAGGGAAGGGAGCTGTGACCTCGGTGCAGGCGAGTTGATCTGCATGAATGGGTTTGTTACCGGAGAATGCCCCAATTCCTGTGCCTGTGGCGTGGGGCAGCGGTGCTTAGCCCTGACTTCAGAGCAGAGAGTGTGGAGGGTTAAGAGGATCTCTGGTGCTTACTGTACACAGACGGATTTATTTACGTATATATAGCGGGGAAGTGGGATGGGGAGGGCTAAACCCACCCTGTCTATGAGGGAGGGTTAAACCTCTGTGGCTGGCCCATGTAGGGAGCGCAGGGCTGTAGGACAGCAGGACCTGATGCCAGAGCTTGGCTGTTTGCCTTCAGTCTGATGGTTGAAGGCTGTTTTTTTTTTCCCCAGCCCTGATGAAAGGCACCGAAGGCTTTTAGCAGGAGACAGCAACGTCTGCCTGCGCTTCCCATGCTGGCAGCCCCCCCTTCCTTTTGAAGTCAGGTTTCTGGGCGTACGCAGGAGCTGAGGAGAACACAAGTGTGGGAAGGAGGAGGGGAGAAGATTACGTCTGTGCTGAAACCCCTCATATGCTCATGGGAGTTTATTGTTCTAGATGTGCCTTGTCCTGCCATGTCCTCCACTATCCCTAGCACTGAGCCTGCTTGGCATCTGTGGGCCCCATGGCTGGACTGCCCTGTGAGCTACCAGCAGAGGCTCATGATGTGACTGGAGGGGATATTAAGCCCCCTTAGATTGTTGTGCTGTGTGAGCGCTGGTACAGAGGTGAGCTTTTACCTGCTGAGACAACCCTGTGCTGCAGTGGGATTGGGTGCTCCTCTCTCACAGCAGCAGCTTTTTGGGTGCCTGGCTCCAGCTGCTGTAGTGTCTGTGAATTCTGTGGTTTCTCTCATCTTCTCTTTGCTAAAATGGCTGAGCTGTTTCCCTCGGTGCTATTAGCAGGAGTTTGCCCAGTTTTTCTCCCCTTCCTGCCAGACTTTGATGTACAACCAGCCTTGCTGAACCCCTCCTGCTCCCCAGGTCCCTGCTGCTGTCCCTGTGGTGGGTGGGCTGAGGCACCAGCCCAGCACTCACTCTCTGCCTGCAAGAGGCTCTTTCTGTGTTTACCGTTCAGCTATCGCGAGGATGGCTCAGTAGAGGGGGAGCTTCCCTTTGGGATTTGTTATTTCATTAGAATAAACAGCCAAGTGGGATGTTTTCCATTCCAGCTGAAAGGTTGTAGTTGCTGCTTTTTGACCCAAACCCTGATGTCTGTTTTTTAATTCTCTGCCTTTAATGGAGTAGGATGGAGAAGTGACAGCGGAATGTGCTTTGGCAGCAGAGACAGCTTGTGTTCTTGCAGTACTAGGGCTTATATCAATGTATTGTGGTGGCATTTCTGCCTTCTACCTTGGCCTTGGGTTGGGGATTCAGGTGAGCCCCAAGCCATGTGACAGAGTGGACTTTGTCACCTCCTGCCTCTGGGCTCCTTTTGCAGCCAGCCATGGAGATGGCTCACCATTGTGGGCTTAGGATTGGCTATTGCTCTGAAGGGCCCTGTGTTCTGCTTGAGGGTCTTGGTGGTCTAGCCTCTGAAATGCCTTCTAGGGGACTCAAGGAATGCAGGCAGCCCTGCTCGGCAAGAGCAGGACAGAGCTGGCTCAGCTGTGCTGAGAAAGGGGCCTGGACCCCAAAACTGGGGTGCAGTGGAGAACAGGAGTGTGGGCAGCCCTGAGCTAGTGTGAGATGTGCTGTGACTCAGAGGCTGGGCCAGTCCATCTGTGCTAGTGGAAGAAGGAAGGTGCTGAATAACTTGGCCTCAGACACTCATCTATCCATCACCTTAAAGGGTCCCTTTCAGTTAGGGATTTGAGAACTGCCTCAGGCTATGGGAAGCACTCCATGTAGCCTCCTCTGTCTCTTAGCAGAGTGCTGCCTGCCTGTGCCCCAGCGGGACCTCAGGCTGCCAGCCTGGGAACATGCCGTGTCCTGGAGGGACCATTTCCTGGGACAGTTACAGCAGTGTTGACAGACAGAGTCTCAGTGGTGCACTCTGCACATCCGGGGTCACCTTGTTGAGGATCATCCCAAGGTGAGCAGCCCAAAGGCAGTTCTCTTCCTTTTCCACAACCTGTGCTTACCCACCCCATCACTCCCTCCTGCCCCAGCCTTTGCTCCATGACTTTAGACTGTTTCCCTTTCCTTCTTTTATTCTGCTTCACTCCCCACCCTTTCTTCTGTTTCCTTTTTCTCTCTTTCTCTGATGTCAGCTTTGTTCGCCCTGGCTGTGTACCAGGGTTGCCATGGTGACTACCAGAGCATCTCTGCATCCCAGAGTAGTGGTCCTGAACTTGCCCTGGCCATGGGGAGTGGCGGGGCAGCTGCTGCCTCCTCCCAGTGATGGAGGTCCCTGAGGACATCCCTGTGATGCATCCTGCAGTCCAGGGAGAGGACAGGTCAGAGCATGGCGTGGCCTCTCACCAGCTCAGGATGGGGCTGTGCAGCACCTTGTGCAGGGGGCTAGGGGAGGAACTGGCAAGGCTGGCTGCATGGCACAGCTTTAATTGCCTCTTGCAGCCAAAGCTGTTAATCCTCAATAAATATTTCTATAATGAGTGAGTGCTACTTCAGGAAAATAGGAGCTGCTGCAGCACAGGCAATCCCTTTAGGTTTGTTGGGGCACCACCACCTGCCAACAGAGAGGAGTACAAAATCCTATCAATGCAGAGCTGTGCCATGTTGCAGAATGTGTGCACCTTTCCTCTTCCTCTTGGGAATAAGCTTCCTTTTCCCATCTGAGGGGCCATGCTATTTCTGCTCTTGGTATCATCACCTGTTGCCACCCAGGTGACTTCAGTGACTTGGCTTTGCCTTGGCCAGGCTCAGGGCCCCAGGGTGCAAAGCTTCCTGTGCCTTTAGGCAAAGAGTCAGCTGGATGCTGGATCTAGTCTTTGTCCATGATGTGGAGGACTAAGGCTGGCAGCGGGGACTTGGATGCATCCCTTGGCCGTGGTCTGGTGTTGGAAGACACAAGTGGAGCCATGGTTTGGAGGCAGTGTGTGGCTTGTGGCCTTCTGGTGCTGATTTGCAGACAACAATATATCTTTTCAGTATTTGTCAGAGCTTCTGCGCCCCTCTCATGAGATAATTAGGATGACGTGTTATTAGCTGATTACTGGGGAAACATATTTACTGAGGATTTATTCTGGAAACAACATTAATCTCCTGTATAGTTGCTAAACCCCCATAAATAATCTGATTTTGATAATCAATTGCTTTTGCAACCCCTCCATAAATCTCAATTAAATGCACATTTAATTCACATAAAGTTGCCAAATTTGCTTGTACGTTTCTGTCCTGCTGTTTGCCTCAGGCAGATGTCTGTGTATGTGCAAGCTCAAGTCTGTTTATCAGGCAGCCTGAAACCAGAACGTGGTTTGCCAAGGCGGAGCAGTTCCAGTAAGAGCAACGCTCCTCTCCTGTGGTCCCACATGGAGAACCCAGCACATCCCCGCTTCCTGCTGCCAGAGCCGCTCAAAGATGAGAGCTTCACAAAGATGGCTGCGCAACAGCATCCCTGGCTGTGGGCTCTGCCGGGGTTTGCAGGGAGGGCAGCCGAGGGACAGGGTGCACCTGGAGCAGCCTGGGCTCTCCCGAGGCGTGTGGGTGTGCTGGGAGGGGCAGGGACCAGCCGTGCAGTTGCCAAAACCCACGCAGAGGTTTTCAGCAGCACTGGTTTGGGATGGAAACTGAGCCTTGTTGGGCTTGGTTGAGTCCTGACAGCCCTTGGGTCAGCTGTATGTGCTGGCAGGTGGGTTGGGGAGGAAGAAGCAGGGGCATGCTGCAGGAAGAAGGCAGCTGGCTCTGGTCTAGCGGGACGTGGTGCTGGCAGCTTGCTTAGGAGCTTGGAGGGAGATTGTAGGCATCAGTTGGGCTGATGTTGTTGCTGGGGCCTTGTTAATTTATTTTATCTTCTTGTCTTTGCAAATAGCACATGGCTAGCTGCAGTGGGGTGCACCCCAAAGAGGGCAGAGAGATGGGCTTGTGGAAGAGCTCTGGAGGTGCCAGTGACATGGGCCTGTGCTGGGGGACCTGCCAGGAGCACGGCAAACCTCCTGCTGCCTTTCATGGTGTGGGGTTTCATCCCTCACTCATGCTGCTCAGGTGCTGGCCCCTGCAGCTGCAGGGGCTGATGTTCTTTGGAGTGCAGCCTCCCCATCCCTGCTGTCTCTGCTGGGGCACTGGGACTGGCAGCTTGGGCCGCGATGATCTCTGTGATGGGGACTGTGCTAGGGGAGCCATAAAAGAAATGATGAAGCTGTTCAAATTGCTAGGAAGACGTCTACTAAGATCTCCTCCTGAGCCTGGCTGGAGCCCAGCCTGCTAATTATGGTGGTAGGGGAAATACACAAACATACAGATGGCAAGAAGAACAAAAACTGCTGTCTTTTAATATCAAAAGCTCAGTTTCTGGCCAACTGAAACCGACACATGGCAGAAGCTAAACGCTAACAGCTTTGGATGAAATTGGAGCACCTCAGCAGCCTGAGCAGGAGCTTGTGGAGCCCAGAGAGGGACCTGCCTCCCCTGGGGCAGTTGCATGGACCCCAGCTTGCAGCAGCTACCATTGGAGGAGTGTGAAGGTCAACCTGGGATGGTGGCTGGCTGTGCACACCTACATGTGCTAGGAG
The DNA here is from genome assembly GCA_025331215.1 of Actenoides lindsayi. Lineage (NCBI taxonomy): Eukaryota > Metazoa > Chordata > Aves > Coraciiformes > Alcedinidae > Actenoides > Actenoides lindsayi. The sequence goes on along the minus strand of WTSP01013567.1, from coordinate 4,618 downwards.
ACAGCCATGGGCAGGGCTTGCAGCTGCAGGCTGCTGAGAGCCCCATGCTGGCTTTGCACCAGGGACAGCATGTGACTGCTCTGCCCCAGGGACTCCTTAGTGCATACCTGTGTTGTAGGGAGAGTTTCCTCCCCTTGAACACACCTTTCACCTCTGTTAAGTGGGTTGGGGCAGTGGCTTGTAGAGAGGCCTCAGGTGCTGCCACCAGGCACTTGTCACTGCTGCTGGCCAGCCTCTCCTCACCATGCTCAGGGCTGCTGGTGGTAGAGGAACACCCCCTCCAGGGTGTCTGTCTGTTGTCCCTTACGGTGCCAAAGGACTGTGCTCTTCACAGCTTGTGCAAGGTGCTCTGCCCCGCAGAGTGTTACCCTAATGCAGGCACTAAGGATGGGGCGGGGGAGATGGACATCAGGCAGCGAGAGGTCTGTGGGTCACTGTCTATCTGGTACCTATCTGTGCCCTCTGCCATCCTGCAGTGCCTGAAGCTCCTTGGTGGTTGTGGGGCTGTCCTTGGCACAGTGCTCTCCCCCACTGCACCCCACCACCTGCACAGCCCTGGGGCCTGCTGTGCTCCCCTCTCTGCCACCCATATGTGTGGCCAGGTGTCCCAAATGAGCTCTGTTGGGGTTCAGTACAATCTTTTTATGACCACTTAAAGGCTCCATTTGGTACCTTTAACAGAATTAGAGTGGGGATCACAGTAGATTAGGAAAAGCAGTAAACACCCTCTGCACTGCACCGAGAGGGCTGAGGCTTTGCTGAGCCCTTCTCTGAAAGAGGTTTTGTACAGTTTTTGTGGGATGCTCTGTATTAGTTGACTGCAGGTGTATGTTTTGTCTCTTCCAACCCTGTGGTTTGCAGGCAGTTTGATGGTTTTCAGGGCTCCAAGGGGATGTGGCAGTGCCCTTTGTGCTGCAGCTCTGGGCTGTGTTGCCCCAGTCCCTGGAGCCCAGCTGATGAGATCCCAGTTGTTTTAGAAAACACCTTCCCAGGATATAAGAGTGGATAGAGGAATTTGGAGCCTGCCAGGGAAGCTCCTGATGGCATTTTGCTGCTAGCCCTGAGCTGTAATTCATCCCCTGGAATGGGACTGGCTGGGGAGGTGGCTGGTCTTGAACCTCCTATCCCTCTGAGCACGTGCTGATGGCATTGAGATTGCTCTGTAACATATACTCTTTCTATGCATCCTATTTATGGGGAGATTGTCCCCTCTGTGACGCCAGGGCTTGCTTTGCCAGCTGTCACCTCCAGTCCAAATTCCCATTTCATTGCATTAATATCCATACAGTCTTGCCAGATAGAGATTTGATTTCAGTTCCCTCCCTGGTGTAGAAGGAGTTAAAAATAGCAAATCCAGCGCCCCTCATTCCCTGGCTGTGACGCAGTCTCAGGTTGGAGTTACAATGCCAGCGTGAATATGGTTTAAAATAAAACAAGTGAGTGTACCATGCTCTGCAGAGTAGGAGAACAAGCTCCAACCTGGAGAAATGGCATGGAGGAGTCTCTGGTCGTCTAACCTGTGCCTGCAAAAGGCAAGAATTTCCCTTTCTTGCAGTGATTTATTGTCCAGTTAAATGATGCTACACACAAGGCGGTTAGTGGAGTAGTATGGGAGGTAGTCAGCCCATCAGGGAATCAACTGATCGCAGAAGAAACCAGGAAGAAATTAGCTGAGTGCATTATGGTTTGGGGCTGTCTTTCTAGAACATCACGTGCAGACCACCTTGCCAAGTATCGGCTGGATGCTGAACGGAAGGATCGGGGCAGAGAGGTGCTGAGCTCAGCAGTCCTGTGGTCCCTCTGAAATAGCAGAGTGCAGACATGGGCTGACCGGGCAGATGCTCTCCCAGAAGTGGGTACCAGACTATGTAAGCAACAGTTTGCTGCAAGGTGACAGGTTGCCAGCCTGGCTCTATCTCATCTAATGGGGCTGTTTCTCTGATCTGGTATAGAAAATCCTAAATCCCCACATTTTTCACTCTCAGACACTGCCCTAGTTTAAAAATGCTAGCTCCTGGCTTGCTTTGTAATATTTTTAAATATAGCATCCTTTATGTTTTTGATGTATGCACCATATGTTTTGAAAACTGCAACAAAATCCATTGGGCTTGTGGGTGGAGGTTAAAGGGAAAAAGCATTTCCATACGGGAAGCTGCAAATACAAAACACAGCAGCAAACAGAAAATCCCTCCATGCATCAGCCAGAAATAAGCTCCTTTCTGTCCTGGCTGTCTCCGGCATGTCCGTGTGAGGAACCAGCCTGAATGTTTCCATTGTGTCAGCTCCTGTCCCGGACACCCTGGCACTGACTCCACAGCCCCCTCCGAGGCCTAGCGGGAGATGCTACCGTGTTGGAGACCATCTGACAGCTCCTTTGCCCTTTATTCCTCAGAAAGCCCCTTTGCTGCTTTCTGGTTTGTTTGCTGTTTGGTTTTTTTTCTACTTTCTTTGTCGTCTGGGATGGATCCCTTCTGCTGAAGCTTGCTCAGGCTGCTGCATCTCTGTCTGGCAGTGGCGGGAGGGCTTTGGCAGGGGAGGGGAGAGTCCCCCTGAGCTCCATGCACTCCTACACAGCTTGAGCTGCCTCCCAGCATTGAATACAGGCTCTATTTAGCAGGAAATTTGGCCTCAGCAAAATGATGAGCTAACAGTTTTCATCTCTTGGCCAGGACCTCAAGTTTAGTCTCTTCTACCACGCACATCTGGCACCCCTTGACACTAGGACCCAAGGGCATCCTCTTTCATGGATCTTCTAACCCTGTCCAGCCTGGTTAGAGCAGAAAATAGCATTGTGAGGGCTGGGGCTGGGGCTGACCTCCAGCCAAGGCGTGTTCCTGCTGTGTTCTTGCTCTCTGAGGCTGCTGGGTGAGCTGTTTGGCTGGCTGTAGCTCACCCACTTGTCACGCCTCATGAATAAAATCTGGAGGAGGAGATGGGCTCTAGCCAGCGCCTGGCTGCCAATTGGGCTGCTTCCCTTGAGACCACCCTGCAGGTCCTCTCTTCAGCCAGCATCACCCCAGGTGAGCAGGAGAGAGGATGGGGTAGCCAAGGGCAGCAGTGGGGCTGCTGAGACCCATGTGGCTGTTGCGTGGCTCAAAGCTCCTGCCGGGAGTGGCAGCTCTGGTTTGGCTTTGCACTTGGAGGGTGTGTGGGATGTAGTGGCCATGTGTACAGAGAAAGGGGTTGTCATGGGATGGCCACAGTGGAAGAGGGGGGTATGGGGAAGCCTTTCAAATTTGCTCTTGCTCTGCAGCATCCCATTGCACCAGAGATTGAGGGTTGGGACTGTCACCCCATGGGATGTACGTGCTTTGGGGACAGCAGGGTCCAGCAGCGGAGCAGGGGGAGGCTGCTACCCAGGATTTGGATGTATGCTGCAGCATGGTGTCTTCTAAAGAACATGGTCTCGGGTGGTCCTCCCACACCTGGGATCCACTGAGGGTCACCAAGAGCAGCCATGTGTTTCCATTACCACTCGGATGGGTTTGTGCTCACCCACATCCCTGTCCTAGGGTGGTCCCCACCTCAGCTTCAGGATCCAGGCAGAGCTTGAGCCACAGATGTGCGATGTCTGTGTGCAGGATGCACTCATCCACTTCATGTCCCTGCCTTCATATACAATTTATTTGTATCTATAGCAGCTTGGGTGAGATTTTTTTTTTTAAGCTGAACCAGATGTAAGCATGAAATCCTATCTTCAGCCTCTCAGCAGGGATCCCTCCTTGCCTGCCTCGAATGAACCTTTCTGCGGCCCAAAATGCTGATCTCAGAGTGCTGCACATCTGCTGGAGAGGTGGTGGCCAGCAGGAGCTGCACCAAATGCTGCAGTGGCCCCAGCACAGTGTCCCGGCTGCAGGTATCAGGCTAGGGATGCCTCTGGCTGTGGGTCAGGGCCGGGACACTGCACAGGGATGTGTGCAGGGGTGAGAGGGCAGGAGTGTGTTTGTTGGCTGTTGCCATGTCCTTGGCCAGCTTGTTGTTGGTTCTGCATGTAAAAGAGTTTGCGCAGTGCTGTAGGAACCTGGTCTTGCCTTTCTTGGCAGGTGTGGTGAGGGCTCTGGACCCAGAGGGCTGTGACCCCCCCAGTACAGGGCTGGGATGCACAGCATGAGAGGGAGGGCTCTTGGCAGTTCCCTGCTGGCATCAGCACATCTGCATCACTCTAGACTTTGCTCCTGCTGCTTAGTGCTTCATTGGACCTCCTAAACTGTGGCTGACCCTCAGAAGCGAGAGGCAGTCCCTCAAGAGGGACCTGTTATGGCTTTCTGGGCCTGGATCCAGCATCTTATCAGGCTCCTGAGTGGAGAGCTGATGTGCGTGCATGTGTGCAGGCATCTGCTCTGGGCATCCAAGTGTGTGTGTCCCATGGTTGTGGGGCACCTCTGTCTCCTGCTGGGGCGGGGGGAGAGAGAAGAACTCTGGGCAATGTGTGGGCTCTGGATTTGGCCCCTGGGGATGCCTGTTGCTGTCTGCATCCTTCATCTCTCCTTCAGCTTACACACACATGCCGCTCACTGCTCCATTTTTTTTGAAAGCAAAGCAAATGGATAGTTGCCTGCACTCCCAGTTGGCTCTGTGCAGCCCTCCAGCCCTTCCCCAGCTTGTGCCTTGCAGCCTG
>WTSP01013564.1:59514-100201 GCA_025331215.1 Actenoides lindsayi | reverse complement strand
GTTCCCCTGGTCCCCCCCCCCCTGGCTTATTTTTTCGTAAATGGGGGGAGTTATGAAAGCTTTTTTTTTTTTTTTTTTTTTTTTTTTTTTTTTTTTTTTTTTGTTTTTTGGTTTTTTTTGTTTTTTTGTTGTTAAATTCTCAAAGTAAGCATACATGTAATCTGTGGTATACAGGGGAGAGAAGATGGGAGAAATCTGGATGTGGGGCTCTGTGTGCATGCTCAGAGTCGAGGGTGATTTTTATTTTATTTTATTTAGTTTTTTTTTTTTCTTGCAGAGTTGAGGGTTTTATGCTGTGGCTGTAGATTGGGAAGGTTTTCTTCTTCATTGCTTGAAGAAAAAGAGAAGAGAAGTGGTAAGGTAGCTAGTGTTAAGGGTGAGCACTGTGTAATGACACGGTCCCAAGTTTCTGATGCCTGACAGATGTTAAGCCATTTAAAATGGGGATAGTTTGCCAACCTGTTGTGGCAGAGAAGCTGTTTCTGGAGGAGGTGGATGAGGAGTCTTCTAATTCTGCTTGGTATTGTACTTAGTTCCTGGAAGTAAAAAAGGGCCTTGAAGAGATGGAAAACAAGGTGATGGGTTTGTATTGTGTCATAGTGGTAGAGTGTAACAGCAAGGCTTAGCTCAGTCATTGGAGGAGATGGCCAGGGCTTCGTGAGGGCCAAGTGATAGGACTTCTGGGTAGTTAGATCTGTCCTGAAGAGCTGTGCAATGTGCTGCGGATCCTGGACAATTATCACGGAGTCTTCAACCTCCTAGGTGTATGGAGAGACTGTCAGGTCCTCAAATTAACTTGTGCTTCTCTGTCAGTCTCGTTACGATGTGGTTATACTGTGGTGAAAGCTATGCTGATTCTGTTGGATGAGCTGCTTGGGGCAAAAGACCAAAGTGTAGATGCATCTGGTAGCTTTTGACAGGATCTGTAATAATATTAGTCATAATAATGTTAATTGGTAATAACATTAACCTTTGCTGCCTTACTGTGGTTGTGTTATTTTAAAATTCCCACCCCCGCTTCATGAGGCTCAGGTCTTCAGAAGTCCTGCTGTCGGTCCTGTTCAGTAGGTGAGTAGGGTGCCTGGTCTGCTTAAGCACCTTCACCCTGTAGAAAGATGTTCAGTGTTTCTGCAGGTGATTTTACTTTTTATTTAACTCCCCTCCAGTATGTAGTGAAAAGATGAGGTAGAGTCCAAGCTAGTGACATGGGGCCTGTTCCATGATGCACTAACATGCGTAACATGTGGGAGGGGTGGTGGAAGGAGCACTCTTTAACTTTAGAAGACTTTGGGGTGGTTTTTTTTCCCTACCTTTTCATTGCTAAGGTCTGTAGCTCCTATCTTGTGGAACCGTAACTTGCAGAAGCAGTAGCTGGGAAAATTTACCATCTGTTCCTGGCAGAAAACTGTGACCTCTTCCTGAAAAATGTTAATCTCCCTAAAGCTGTCCCTGGTTTCATCAGTGTGGGTTGGGTGACTGTAACACGCTCTGTTGTGAGTTGTACCTAAAGCTTTCCTGGAGATCTTGGCCAGTTCAGAGCAGCTACCTGCTTGTTTTAAATGGATTTCCTGCAGGGAGCTCATTGAACCAATGCTTGAGCTCATTTCTGTAGACAGCTCGAAGTGGGTAGTTGTGAACTGCAAACTGGCCCAGTTTGTTTTACTGCATGTCTCAAAAATTACCTTAGTGCAGCAGCTGAGCTAAGCTGTTGTGTTTAAAGCGCCTACTCTCTCCAATTTCTCTAAGTGCTGCTGGTCACTGATAAGATCAAAGTTTGGGATCTTGCCTTCCCCGTTGGGACGTGGTAGCTTGCCTTTGCTTTTGGCGTTACCACGGTATCTGAATTTCAAGGCATTCTGCATCCTGTTTTCTTGGGTACTGGCTAATGAAATTTACTGGTGGGGCATGTAATTTGAAAGTGGAGTAAACAGCCTTCCTGTAGTTTGAGGGTAGCTGATGGTTTTAGATTGAAATTTCACGTGTGAGTAGAATTTTGTGTAGATGAGTTTGTATAAATGGAAAATAAGTCTACTCAACCAACATTTTGAAAATAAAAATAAAAATAAAAATGAGGTAGCCATGGTAAGTCACCCTTTATCTTGGAAAAATGAGCTGAAACCTCAAATGGTATGGCCAGCATCTGCCTTACTTGAATCGTAAAGGAATCACCGTAGGAATTTTAGATTGTGGAGTTTGTTTTGCAAGCAAGTCACATGAAAGCCCATCTTTGGAGGAGTTAAAAACGGTATGTATTTCCAGTGCACCCTCTCTCTGTTCTGAGGTTCTTACGTCATGTTTTTTCTGTTTGTCAGGCTGATTCAGAGGAGGATGTGGAAGAGCATCCACAGGAGCAAAGGTAACCAAAATTTAAATGAAAACAAGAGTATCAAAGCTTGTTTTGGTTTTGCTTTAGGAAGTACTGAAGTGTAATTGGGCAGACTAGTAAAAATGATCTTTTTTTCTATATGAAATAGGTTTTCATTGCTTTTACGATTTTTTTTTTCAACTGATGTTGATATTAATTTCTTAGCAAAACCAGAAAATAGCATGCAGTGTGTGATGATTGACATGCCCTCTTGCCTCTTTTTCTCTTTATTCTATCTCTAAGCTGCATTTGCTTTTCATTGCTTTTACACAAAAATAATAAACTGTGGTTATTAAATCTGCTTTATTGTATATTTTGTAATTTCTTTAAACGAGAGGACAATTTTCTGTTCCAAAATTTGCAAATGGAAGTAGACTTGGGTGGTTTAATGTATACCAAGGTGGGGAGTGAGATAAAGAAATTTTAAAGCCAAAGGCTTATTAATGTCTTTCTGTGGAACAATAAATATCCTGCCTTATTTCTTGAAATCGGATAAATAATAAAGCTCTGAGGAACTGTAGCATCAACTCTGCTGTTTCTGTTAATATCAGACCTCCTCTGTTTTGAAGGATTGGGTAAATAGCATCACAGATTTTTATTTTTTTTTTTTAAATACACATTTTGTTTCCTCTGAGCATCCAGATTAAAAATGCTTGGACATCTACCAGCGTAACACTTCCTTCCTTTGGTATGTGTTAATGTGGGTACAACTCTCAGTGCCATGCCAGCCAGAAAGATCACAAGACTTAAAATAAACATGTGCAACGCCACCGTGCTCTGACGGCTGCAGTTACCCAGCACTGCTTTCCTCATTTATGTCCTGTCTTTGCCCTTAGCTTGAGTTTGAGAGTGAATAGATCTGGTAAAACACAGGCTTTGCTGGGAGCTGGCAGAAGGGGTAGGGCTGGGGATGGGAAGGGGATGGTTATGATGGGTCTGCCTTGCGCTGCAGTGCTTCTTCGATCTGCTTTTCCTCCTCTTTCTACCCTACTGGGAGCCTTATCCAAACTCAGCATCGCATTAGGGCCTCTGAGCCTCATCTCTGTGGGAGTGACAAAGATGGTATAGAAACAGGATGGGAGGATTACTGCTGCCTCTGACAGCTGATGCTGATGATTTGGGCTTGCCTGGATCTCTCGGTTCCTACCTGCATAGGGGATTTTTGTTTTCTTCCTCCCTTTGCAAAAAGAGAGGTGAACTGTTGAAAGCTGGTGTTTTCCCTGCGCAAATACAGAGCGTGCTGGTATTCAGCTGGGGACTGCTGTGATTTTTTGATGCAAAATTTTCACTGCCTACCTAAGTGCACTCTCTTTGTTGAAAGCTGGTCAGAAGACAGCACTCTCAAATGCTGTGCTTAAGGTTCTTTCTGAGATTTTCATTAGTAATGCAGAGAGAGGTAGTTTAGGGGTAAAAAAAAAATCTCCACCTGTCTGTTTTTTGCTGGAGATGAATGGAGTAACTGACTGCTATGGCAATAATATATTATTGAGAGAGAAATAGTTCTTAAGACTCAGATAGGAAATAGGAAAAAGTGATTTGACTTTTGTTTGTTGTTGTTCAGGTGCTTAAAGATTTTCCTAGCAATTACTCATTTCCAAAAAAGAACTTGTTTTCTGAAAATGAAGCTTCTAAGGTTCACTTGCATGGATGGAAACATCCTTCTATTGTCATACTGAAATGCTTCAGGAAATTTGACTAAACAGACACTGGTTTGTGTGCATCATTTAAACAGTTTTGGTTTGCTGCTGTATGTAAACACTAATCTGTGTGTGCTCTGTATACTGAAGGAATGTTGCAGTGTACACTTTATGAAGAAGACCTAGCAAAGGTCCATTAGAAAGACTAGAACTTCTTTTCAGATTAACTTTCTTTCCTTTGGCTTATATTACTGTATGGTGAAATCATGGGGATTTCCTTTTCCTGTAGCAGCAAAACCTGAGAGCTTGCAGCATCTCCACCTCATTGTATGCCAGCGTGCCCTAGGGAAATCAGCTAAAGCTACTGAAATTTGATGTGAAGCCCCTAGAAGCAAAGCGCCTTAAAGTAGCGGTGTGAACAGAAGTTAATGAAGATAGAGAATTCAAAATTTTCCCCAGAGCTGAAGAAAGCAGAGTTCAGTATCTTGGGGCATAAAGGAGAAAGTCTCTTCCCAAAACATTGTTTTATTCAGTTTTTAATTTTAGGTTAATGGGCTCTTTTGGGAGCTTGCTAACCTACTTTCTTTTTTTTTTTAAGGAAAAAAAAAAAGTAAAGTATTAACAGTCTGTTAACTGACTTCCTGTGCATATGCATCACAGGATCTTCCATTTGGGGTGGGCTTCTTGGCATGCTGTTGGTTTTGTGGCAGGTACACAAGTTGGGGTGGGTGTAGTATCATTATTTTTGCCTTAGGTTTAGCTTCAGCAAGTACAGAAGCTTGCATGAAGATAATAAGACATTGTCAAAATAGAAACTTTTGTAAAGAGATATTTTGGAGGTGAATAAGAAATGGTTGGTTTGGAGGTGAGTGGGTTTGCAGCTGCCCTGAGTGAGAAAAAAAGTGATTAGCAACTCCTTAATTTCCAGCCAACGATTCCTGCTTTTCTGATTGTTTGGGTGCTATCACAGGTTGCTCTCTGCTGTTATGTCCCTCTCTGGGTCAGGCTCTGAAGTAAGAAACGCTGGATGGTGGATACTTGGGTGTGTGGATGTCCTGCTTCAGACCACAGCTTCTGACAGAATTAAACCTGGATGTATTTGGACTAGCCTATTAAAAAAGCTTCAAGTTTCCTTAAAAACCTGTTTCTTACATTTGGAAGTTAGTAGAAAGATGCCTTGCAGAACAACTTTGGTGCAGGAAGTTTTGTTACAAGAAAGTCAATGACAGGTGTTGACAGAAAGTTATGGTTTGGGGTTTTTTGGGGTGGTATTATATTTATTTATTTTTTGTGAGTGTGTTTTGGTTTGCTTTTTGTTGTTATTGTTGTTGGGAGGTTGTTTGCTTTTTGGTTTTGTTTTTTTCCTTTTGTCTTTATTCACTTCATGCTGGTGAGTGTTCACTTGCCACCACTGGCAGTAGCAAATTTTGAAGATTCACATGGTAGCTTTTTTGTTATGCTTTTGATAAAGCAGCAGAATGGGTCAAATGCAGAAGTCTGGCACAGGTAAAGGGACAATTCTGTAAAGTGATATGCACAAATGATGCCATAAGAATTTCTTAACTTTCCACTTCAAGGAAGTAGACATTGGACTGCCAAAAGAGGAAATACATTTTCACATGTATGGCATTCTTATTCCTTGGTTTTGAGGACTTCTGGAGAAAGGCCTTTGGGGATCCAGTTTCCCAGCTGACATGTTAAAGAACATTTTCACTAGAATAAACTACTGTACTCAAGATGTGGACATGTACTCTTAGTATGTGATGTATATTAATAGTCTACAAGAAAGGAAAGCCATACAATACTAAAGAGTGATCTGTAAATAGCAGGTAAGAGGACATCTTCCAGCCTTTACCTGTGACAGGGGCATATTTTTCCTTGAGTAGATAGGTATCAACTGCTAGGAAAATCGTAAGTGTGATGCAGTTAGCTCAGTCAAGCATTTCTGTTGGACCTTTGCCTTTGATCACTGGGGGAGCGTTTGACCCCGTGGACTGGAGATGCTTGGGGCATTAGATGGTATCAACTCCCAGTGGGTTCCTGCAAGGGTGATAGTGCAGCCCTGGGAGTGACAGCTGGTGCCTGGCACTTTGACCTCTCCTAATTGCCAAGTTGGATTACTCCTAATCCTGTGATTTTTGCTGAAATAGAGTTCCAGATGTGGAAGAGAAATTGGAAGGTAAAGGTAGCAAGGGAGTAGCCTACTAGTTGCCTGAGAGACAGCAAAGTGGTTAAGGTGCATGGACTGCAAGATTACTCAGGGGTATAGTGGATACATAAGAGATGTAGTTATAATGTTTGCTTCAAGTAAAATCCAGAATGGCTGGGAAGAACGAGCCTGCTTCAAGTTGTGAGGTGGTATGTGGCAGTTTCTCACTGGCCACAGCATCTCATCTCCAGTTGAGAGGCACAGATGAGTCTGGTGCTGTAGATGAACTGTTAAGACACTTCAGAAGCGACTCATCCTTCAAAAAAGCCTGTGAACTTAGTGCCATCATTTCTGAAAGTCCAGTTCTTGGAAAGTAGTGGCATGGGACTGGTGGTACTCCCTGTGTACCAGATAACTAGCTTGAGTGGTGGCTAAGCCAGGAAAACAAACATTGAAAAACAGATTAAGATGAACAGGACTTTTTTTTTCCCTGTGTTTTCTTGTTGAAAACAATGAAATTTTATTTTGTCAGAATGTCTGAATCTATTTTAAAAAATAAATAATTATTTTATGTTGTGTTTACTTTTTAAACATCTTTATTAAAGTCCAGCTGAGTATCCACCAGTGTTTTAATCTGAAAAGCTGAGCAGTTGTTTTGAGAGTGTCAGTGAGTGCTTAAATTATTTGAAAGGATCCATCCTAAACCAACATTTTCAACCTAAGCTTGTATTGAGTACTACTAATCATTTATATTATCATTAAACTTAATCTCAGAAGTATTTGAAAAATTTCATGAAGACTTTTCCTAGGATATATTCTTGGTCCCAACTTGTAATAGTGAAAGTTGCTTTTATTAAGTTTTTGATGATTTGTTATTTTTTTTCACAGAAGAAGTAAAAATTTGTGTGTATTAAAAAAAAAAAACCCAAACAAACAAAACCTGTGTTTCTGGGGGAAAAGCTTTTTAGTTACAATTAATGCACCTTTCTACAGTATGCACAGAGAGTGGGTGGTTTTTACTGGGTTGCACCAAAACCTGCTTTGATATTGGTTAACTTAAGTCACTGCTTTTGTATCCTACTTAGAAATTTGCCAAATCACCAAGGGGACTATTCATTTTAAGTTTTAGTGGATGCCTTAATTTACATTTACTTTATATAATCATAGAATTATAGAATGGTTTTGTTTGGAAGGGACCTTAGAGATCATCTAGTTCCAAACTTCCCACTGGACTAGGTTGCTCAAGGCCCCATTCTGCCTGGATCTGAACACATCCAGTGATGGAGCATCCACAGCTTCCCTGTGCAGCCTGTTCCAGTGTCTCATCACCCTCAAGAGTAAAGAATTTCCTTATTGTTTCCAATTTTAAATCTACCTTCTTCCAGTTTCAAACCATAACCCCTTGTCCTGTCACTACAGGCCTTTGTAAACAGTCCCTCCCCAGCTTTCCTGTAGGGCCCCTTCAGATACTGGAAGGCTGTTATAAGGTCTCTCTGGAGCCTTCTCTCCTCTGGGCTGAACAAGCCAAGCTCTCTCAGCTTGTCCTTATATGAGAAGCGCTCCAGCCTTCTGATCATTTTCGTAGTCCTCCTCTGGACCTGCTTCAACAGATCCATGTCCTTCAAAGGACATAATCCTTTAGAGGGGAAGCAGTGGAAATAAGATACACATGCCTAGCTGTTGTGCTTGGGTGAAAATCCCTAAGGAAACTCCTGTAGGGAACACAGCATAATGTGAAGTTAGAATAAAAAAAGCTTACTGAAGAAGGTCAACAAAGTTGGGGGATCTTCGTAGATAAGAAACAGATTGTTTTGGAAGGAACTCTCAGCGTTACTCTTCCACTCCTTCCTTACGCTTCCTCCAGGCCCAAGCAGGGTGGCAGGCCGAACTCTTACTGCTTTTATCTTTTATCTCTGTTTATATGTTGTAATTCATTCACTGATTAACTTTGCCTTGCTGAACTTTGTATTAAATGCTGTTAGGGCCAGATGAGCCTTTGTGTGCATTGCAGCTTCCAAAATAATGGTTCTTTTGCAAAATTGTATTGCTTGGCTGCTGATACAGGGAGTAAAAAACCTGTTTTGTTTTGTTGGGTTGTTGGTTTTTTTTTCTGGGGCATTGCATACCAGTACTGTGTGCTAGCAAATGAGCCAGCTATCCATTTATTTATTTGTTTCTAAGTAGCTTTCAGACATTTCTGAGATGAGAGCAGTGGCCTAGGCCAGCTGCACTGTGTTTCAGCCCAAACTGAGGGGCTAACGCTGTGGCTCTTGAGGAGTTCATGGCAAACGAGGAAAGGAAATGGCCCTGCTGCATCTTGTAAAGATCTGTCAAACCTCTGTTCTCAGTGTGGGTCCTAATTGACCTTAACTGTAAGATTTTTAAAGGTGATGCGTGGCCAGGTTTAATTACTATTTGATGGATGTTGCAGTCCCGCTCATGGTCAAAATCTTGTCTGTTCACATGGAAAAAACCCCTGCTGGTGTGTTTCTGTTGTGAGCCCTCTCGGTCTGGAAGATGCCCATAATCAGGTCAGTGACACTTTGATCTGTATGTTGTCTTGTATACTGACCGAAAAAGGGCTTTCTCATCTGTAGGACAATTTTACTTTGAGTAGTGAAGCCAGTCTTGGTGTGGAAATTGAGAACTGGCACTTTTACTTTCATATGGCTCACACTGCCTTGAAAAGCCACACATGCTGTTTTTACCCCAGTTTCTATACTATAAAAATAGAAGGCGGTGACAGTCTCCTCCCAGCTGGGACTGTGAGGTGGTTGTTTGCACAGGGATTAGTGTATGTGAAGAAGCAGTATTTGTGGGTATGTGCTAGTGGAGTAAACTTTCTCACATGTAATAACCTGCTTTAAACAGACAAACTGTGCGTTACATTTTGGTGTCCTGTGACTTTCTTTCCTCTGTTAGTTTCTTCACTTTCTTCTCGCGCTTCCTGAGCTTGTAGTCTCTTCTGCAGATCTCTTGTGTACCTTGTTATGGCATAGCTTCTTTTTAATTTCTGTCTGGGCCGTGCTTGAAATGGTTGTAGTTTCTACACTGCAGGAGGAAGAGGCTGTCTTGCCCTGGTTGCTCAATTGCCCCACTGCAGTCCCCTGCCTTGTGCAGCCCTTCAAGGTGTAATCCTTTGGATTAAAAGCACTTGTTTTCGTTTTGCCAGGCTAACGTTTGCTTGTGATCCTTCTCAGATTGGTTTCCCTGTTACTTTCTGTGGCAGCATCAGCTGAAAATGTGCACAAAAGCTCTCCTGCACAAAAAGTCTCCCTCGGTCTCTTCCTCCCGTGCTGCCGGATGGGCGCTGGAGCCGTGTGTGGCACTGGGGCTCACCGGCAGCAGAGCACCTCTGTTGTGCTTCCGCCAAGCTGGTTTGCACGAGGCTTGGCTATGTGTTAGTGTGGTTGTGGTCTGGACCTTGTGGTGTCTTCCTGCTCTTTCCTTGGTCCGTCTGCACCTTCTCTTCTTCCACCTGCCTCTTGACCTGATGTTGGGATGGGGGATTGCAAGGTGGTATCTCTGCTGCCTTATCTACTGCAGTGCAGGAGGAGCTGGGGGGGGAGCCCAGCTAAATATGGTCCTCAGCTCATTGTCGGTGAGATAGATGAGCAAGTTAGTGCCCAGAAGTGTGAGGCCAAGAGCATCTTGCCATATGGTGGGAGTAATGCCTTATCAAATTGGTGGCTTTTGGATAGAAGCAGAGTAAAGCATTTGTGTCAGTGTGATGGACAGCCTTGGAGGCAGTTTGTGGTGTTTGAGTGAATTGTCTGGCAAACCACACAGCCTGCCACTGTACGGAAACTTGAAGGCAAGTGCATGCACATCTACATAATTTGTTGTGCATGGTTTTAGTTTTTTTTCAGGCTCTTGGCAAACCCCTGTAGCCTCTTTGGGCCAGAGACCACCCAGAATGCATGGTCTTTAGAGTTAGGACAATCCTAATCTGAGCAGGTGGGACAAGGGCATAAGGTGTTTTTTTCCCATTCTGTGTTTGTTTCAGTACTGACTGCAGAGCTGTGCAGGAGCAGAGACACATCTCGTGTGCCACAGGCTGTTGGTATAGTCAGCCAGCAAACGTGTGGGGAGGGTCACCTCTTAATGCCAAGCAGGCGCACGCTGCAAGCTCTCTGCACGTCAGCTCGTGGAACGTGGCATTTGTCTTGTTAAACTTAACCTGCCTTGTTTTGAAAAAGGGGGTGTTAGGACACATTTTGTATGTTTAGAGAAGAGGAAATAAAAAAAAAAAAAGAAAAAAAAAAAGAAAAGCAAACAGCTGCTGTCGCATGTTTGTCCTTGTCCTAATCATTGTCAACTTAGTGTCTCCTTAGATGCATACTGGAACTCACTTCTTAAGCTTTTAGTTTTACATTTTAATACACTAATAATGAATTTCAGATGTGTGTTAATCTCAGGCTAATTATTCTGATTTGTGGGCAGTCGGCCACAAAAGATTTAGCTTTCTATCTAGGCATGTATTGTTAAATGATTTTTGCTTCCCTAGTGGCTTCATAGTTGCCCTTAACAGGGCTTAATTTGCAGCAATTTTATGGACATCTGGAATAACAGACCAATTGACACAATCCAAAAATTGACACCCTCTAAGCATTTACCTTCATAGTTTTTCTGCTGTTGCACACTGGCAAATTGTGACAAAATAGGAAAAAAAACCCCGAAAAACAAAATAACACCAAAAAACCCACCCCATTTCACTTTGAGGAATTTGCAGACAGTCCACTGCTGAATCATCAACCCCAGGATGCTGGCTTGATTTTTATAAGCTGAGTATAAAGTTCCTGACATCTATCTGATGTGGTGTAATGAAGTGTTATAGGCAATGCTGTTACCTGCCTCTCATTTTCCTAGGTGCTCCAAGGTAGCACAAACCTAGCTTGTAATGCCTCGCATATTTTTATTTAGCTAAGAGATGTGCTCTGGGAAAGCTGCGCTCCCACCGTGGCAGTGTCTCTGAGTGCATGACTTGGCCATGTAGGTGAATGAGCCTTTTCAGTAATTTTGGTGTTTGCCATAGTAAAAGTAGAAACATGAACAGAAAAACAAAGTGAGTAACTCATCTGTACCACTTTCAGTTCAGTCTTGCTTAAAAATTCAAGCGCAAGTCTTAAAAAACATTTTAGTTATGTTGTCTTAAACATACTTTTTTTTTTTTGGTCCACTTTCTTTGGTAGCTGCTCTGGGTAGGGACTTTGTGGTGACGGTTGCAGAATGACCAACTCCCCTCTTCATCAGGACAGAAGAGTCCTGCCCAGGAAGAGGAAAAGTGTATCACCTATTATATTTGCCTGTGATGATAGTGTTTATAAACTCTTTTGCAGAGTTCCAAGTACTCACTGCAAACATTCGCTTCATATAGAAGAGTTTGCTTTAATCAAATTACCCTAGTCACCTAGGAGAAACGTGCTCAGTACGAATAATTGAGGTGTCTGCTTGTCCTCTTAGGGGTCCACCATTCTATGTTACATCCAGGCTGCCACCTGAGATGAGGACGATAGAGGGCAAAGTTGATGGCTAATAGTCACCTTATCTTCCTCTCCACCTCCTGACCCTAAAGTGGAGTACAAATAAAGCTGATTTGTTTTGTTGTGTTTTTTTTTTTTGTCTTGGTAACTTTTAGAAAGTGAAATGGTAATATACTTAGACAAGGACACTTCAGGATGTTGTTTTATATGTGTGTACAAAACAGACTTTGTTTTCTGTAGAACAAATGGACTTTATATCAATTTTAAACACAGGAATTCCTCAATGAAAACCAATCACTGTGAAGTTTCGTTTGGTTTTGTTGTTTTGTTATTTGTTTGTTTGGGTTTTTTGTTTGTTTGTTTTTCTCAGAATTATGGGGAAAAGGAGAGAGGAGGGAAAAATCTTTTCCAAGAGGAGGGTAAGAAGTAGCCCTCTGTTCTTGTTTTTGATGAAGTTCTCATCTTCTGATAGCCTCTTGTTTGCTACGGGATACTCTTGTAGTATCTAGTGAGTTGTAGTCAGTGGTTTACCATCTCACCCCCCTGGATACCAGAACTCCATGGATATCAAAATTAAGAAATTTGAAGTGCAAAATAAGCTTTTTGTTCCTGCCTGATGAAAGCCAACTTCTATTTCATGAACTTCATGAAGATGTATGAAGAAGCTACAGGGACTTGGAAGTACAAACAAGAAAGTTAAGATGGTGTATCATGCTCAGTGCTGTTGAAAGCATGGACTGCGTTGCCTCTGATTAGTGGTTTTGTTGTGTTTCAGTCAGGAGTTGGGCTTTCTACTCAAGAAAAGGTTAAAGTGTTTGTGCACAATAGCATGCTTGTTAAGGAAACATGAGAAACACAGAAAACCACTCACTTTTTTTTTTTTTTTAAGCCTAGAAACTGTTCTTTTGGATTCAGAGCAACTTGTATATCAGTAAAAACTTCACAGCAACTTGTATATCAATACCATAATAATTTGACACACTTCAAAATGCAAAAAATTGACTTGGCGTTAAATAGTCTTAGCTTTACAAAACAGATAGAGATAAATGACCAGTTTGTCATCTGCTTATCTTAGTTTCTGCTACTGTCTGCCTTGTTGGTAGCCCATATATATTTATGTCCTGAGTGGGAATTTCCCAGCTTTTTTGGTTGTCTGTAAATGCTGATAACCTGATCTAATGGAAAGTCTCTCTTTTTTTTTTTCTGTTCTTCTCTGTGCCCCCTGAACACTGCCATGTTCTTACAGCCCTGTTTACCCTCCTGGTCACCTGTGTGGTGAGTTATGCTTGAAAAGCTTTGGTGGGTCCTAAGAGAGTGTCCAAAATGGGATTGTTAAACAGACTCAGAATTTCAGAAGCTCTAGAGACTGGCTTTGAGTAATTGTAAATGTTGCCATCAACTCCTGCTCACTTCTTTCAGAGCTGACAGTGTTTGGCAAGCAGTGGATCCAAATGTTAATGTTTTTTCGAAGTTTGCTGGCGTACTGAAGTCTTGACCTTTCCTGTGAAGCTACTTCATTTATTTCTGTGATTTCTGGTTAATCAAAATTAAGGAAAAAAGAAAAAAAAAAAGCCACTTGGCATCTTGCCTCCTCCTGGTGCTTTTTTACCTGTGAGCGCTTCTAAAGAGTTCCTTCCCAGGCAGCATGTGGGTTTGGTGGGATCAGGCAACTCTTTGCAGTCCTTCAGCAGTAGTATTTTTTTCTTATCCGTGAGAACAGAAACAGGTTCAACCATCATGTGTCCAACTGAAATTGGGCCGTATGTACGCATGCATTATGTGCTTGAATGTTGTCATCTGGCATCTAGGACATCGGTCCACGTTTGTCAGAGCAGCGTGTCGCACTTGCCGTTGGGAATACACTTGGAACAAAGAGGGACTTTGGAGACTTCTTTTGACTCGGAGCCAGCAGTCTCAGCGTGATGTGTTTAGCACTGGAGAGAGAAATAACAGATGCGGACTTGTTTTTGTATTATTTGTGAGGAGGATCCTTTGTGTGGTTTTCAAGGTCTCGAGGTTCCTGTGTATTGTGCTTGGACCTCCTCACCACTCTGTGTCAGAGCGCCGAAGGGCGGCATGTTCTCCAGGCTTTTCTTGGTGGGAATATGTAAAAATCTGTTATAGGCCTGTTACAGGCTGGGTGTTTTATAGGCAGGTGGGCCTATGGGTAGGTACGTTTCACTCCGTTTGAAACCCACCTTGATGTAAATTGTAGTGCTAGCAGTTGTTGTTGCACAGACAGAGCTGAATATCCTGACAGAGCTCTAGGATAAAAAGCAAAACTGGTTGAATTTTGCTGGAGTATCTGACAGAATCACTCAGGTTGGAAAAGACCCTTGGGATCATCATGTCCAACCATTAGCCCTACTCTACGAGTTCACCCCCAACACCACATCTAAGCGATGTTTAAACACATCCAGGGATGGTGACCCAACCACCTCCCTGGGCAGCCTATTCCAATATTTCACTACTCTTTCTGTGAAGAATTTTTTCCTAGTGTCTAGTCTAAACCTGCCTTGTTTCAGCTTTAGCCCATTCCCTCTGGTTCTATCCCTGAGAGAAGAGACCAGCACCTATGTGCTCTCTACAATGTCTTTTCAGGTAGTTGTAGAGAGTAATAAGGTCTCCCCTCAGCCTCCTCTTCCTCAAACTAAACAGGCCCAGCTCTTTCAAGCGGTCCTCATGCAATCTCTTCTCCAGTCCCTTGACCAGCTTCGTTGCCCTCCTCTGCACCTGCTCCAGCACCTCAATATCTCTCTTGTACTGAGGTGCCCAAAACTGGACACAGTACTCGAGACAGTTACAGATGTTTTAGTTTCTTGAGAATAAATTGAAGTGATTCATTAAAAAAAAAAGTAGAAAATGAAAGCCTCAATTTTAAAGTAATTACTCTTTTGTGACTGCTGCTGCTGAGATACTGCTTAGAGTATGAAGATGTACACTGCCTGAAATTTCAGAGTTGTAGATACTAGATGTTGTCCTGAAAGATTTGGTTGCCTTTGCAGGAATTAATGCAGAAATTAACTGTGTGAAGTTGTTTGTTCTCTACTTGAAGAGTAGCAACGGTCTAACAAGGATTATTACAAGCGTCTGAAATGGAAATATAAAAGGTTTGTGTTTTTACTTTAGGACTCTACCAAGGTTACTCGCAGGCGACTGTCATCATTCACAGGGCTGGGCACCCAGCATTCTGGTGCAATCTGGCCATGGGGTGCAAGCTCCTGGCTGAAGTAACGCTGTAGCAGGTCGGCTACTGCACCACACACTAGCTATAAATCCCAACTGTTTCCGAGTAGTGATGTTGTTGTCATTAACAAGTACTGCCCAGTGCCGTGGTTATACCACTGTCCTGATACTAAACCTCTGGGTGGAAAGGCACTGGGAGTCTTGCTGTGGGATGTGGGAGAAGGAGAGAGAGTTTTCTTTCCCCGTCATTAAGTACCCACTGTCTGGCCATGTAGCTGGAGGTGTTCATCTCACAACGAACTACACTGCAGAGTTGCACTGAGGACTGTTTTTCCCCCTTTTTGTCGACCCTTGTCACTGTGAGCTGTGTGGATGAAGTAGGCAGGTTCTACTCCATTGGGAGTCAGATCCTGAGGGGCCATTTGCTTGAGGAGAAGCAAGGTGGCAGTTAAATGGGGAAAACAGTAGCATTACTAGCCACGAGACTCTTTTGCAGTACTATTGTAATTCTAGCCCTGTGTGGTATCCCCTGTGCTTACAGTGCCATCGTGGCATCTGTGTGTTGTCCATCTGTTGCTTGAAAGCAGGTCAATGTAGAGGGTATGTTGGTGGTCAGATTGCACCAATCATGATAAAAAAAATCTGTTTCAAAGCAACAGAAGAGCTGTAAGGACAACAGCCAGGCGAGGTTTAGAACTATAAGGACAACAGCCAGGCAAGGATTACCTGCCCTGTGACCTGGAGCTGGCCCTTAGTGACAGGCAAGATCCCTCCTCACTATTGGTATGTGGTCTTGTCTGTGAGGAGCTGCCTTCCCAGGCAGCTGAGCAGTGGTGGGGTAATGAGTGTGGGACAAAGCTGTAGTAGTTGGAAGGCCGGTCAGCTCCAGCTCCTTCTGCAGTGAGAGAGAAAGAGGTTTCACCAGAGCACAGCCAGGAAGTGGAATTTATCTGTTTTGAATAACCCTTGGGAGCAGCCTGTTTTTCCTAGTCCTTCAGAGGGAGGCGGAATGACAGATATCCTAATTTCAGAGCCCAGGGTGAGGGACTGCTCGTATCCCCCCAAGCTTTCCTGCCTCTGCTGCTTCCCTTGTCGTGTGCAGCTTCCCGTTGCTGCAGAGGGCAAGGTAGCAGGTGAAGTTGCTGTAACTTTTTCAAACTCTCAGCATTTCTGACCTGCTCAGTGAGCCTGGCTTGCCCTCTCTGCTCAGGTTTTCATACAGGTTCAGAGACTTGAGGTACCCGGGCTCAGTCTGTGTTGTTCTGGGGCAGGGGTAGTTTGGGGCTGGCAGTCTGGGTACTACAGGTCTTTCTGCCACAGAAGCAAAGGGCATCCCTGTAACCACCAGACCTTTCTTGAGGAGCTGCTGTGTATGGTTCCCATCTGCTTTGGTGCATGGGGTGCTCCTTCTTTCAGCCTGCTGCCTCTTACAAAGCTGAGTAAAGGGGATTAGTTAGGGCAGAACCCTACTGAAATAGGACCTCTCCATCCACGCATGCTTGCCTGGCTGGAGAGAGAGAGGCTGGGCAGTCAGCACGTCACACGTGATGCTGGTGAGACATCTTGCCTAGCGTGGTGCCAGAAACCGCTCAGATGTGATGCTGAACCTGTCTGGGCTAGAATTTGGCAGTGTGGGAAGGACAGGGTGTAATTACCAGAGAGGCAGTGAGGGGAAGTATGGTAACAAGAGAAAAAAATGACTAAAGATCATGAAGACAATTAATTAAATAAAAAAAAAAAAAGAAGGGTGCCCTGATGATAAAAATGTAAAGTGAAGAAAGATACTGGGAGGAAGGGAAAAATGAAAACTTGCTTATTTCAATAGGCAAAACCGATAAGGGACTGCAGTAGATTGCAATTTAATGATGAAAGGAAAGATACACAGTAACAAAAGGGAAGTGAAAGGAGGGAGCGACTGATCCATAACTGCTTGCGCTTTGTGTGGCCACCACCTCTGTTTATGTAAAATGATTTTAAGGGTTTGTGTGAAACAGAATCAATACTAGCCACTTGGGCTGGCAGCAGTGTGCAGCAGTCCTGCTGCACACCCATTTTGTGTCTGCTATTCCACACGGTATAAAGCAGTCAGCAAGTCAGACCTCGCCAGTGACACTGGAGGTCACCTCTTAGATTTTGCCTATGTATGTATCATTTTTTATTTTTTTTTGTGCTGAATTGCATTATCCTTTCCACTGAAGTTGTGGGTCGACATCTTAAAATTAAGGTCTCTGCAATAAACACATCAATAACTGTACAAACAGCAAAAGATCTGAACACAGAGGTGATAAACATGCTAACCAGCTATAAGCATAAATTGGATAATTCCTGTTTTGTTCTTTGGGTTTGTTTTTTTTTTTTTAAACGAGACCGGCACAAGGAGCACTGTGCTGCCCTCATGAAGTGAGCAGCTGGGTAATACTGTAGAATAAGTTTAGCAGTTCCTTATTGTTTTGTGGGTTTAACGTGCCTGCTCAGTTTTTGTGCGTGCCTGCTTAGCGCTGCGTGCCATGTGCATCGCTGGTTTGTGTCTACATCTTGATTCCTGGCAACTGGAGGAGGGTAGAGAGTTGAAGGGCTTGTACTTGACCAACTCCTTGACCCGTGCTTTACGTGCTTTGTTGCTATTAACTGCCTTTCTTCAATAGCTATTGTCTGATTTCTGTCTTTTATTCGAGTCCTTTGCGGCAAGCCTGCTGCCTACAGCCCCGCGAGGTGCCTGCTGCCTGCTTAGGTATTTCTGTGGTCTGTTGCTGACCCAGTTTCTGCAGCATTTAAACTGCCCTTTTGAAAAGGGGGTGTTTCTGGCTTTTGTAAGTGTTCCCAGTGTGGCTGGGATAATGTGGCTGATCCTGCAGATGCAAGTAGTTGCTTTAAAACAGATTCCTGCCCTGGTCCCCATGCTTTCAGACTTTCTTGGAATTTTTTTATATATATATATAATTTATTTTTTTTTTCCCCTCCCTTGTAAATAAACTCCACTATTAATGCTTTCTGGTCATTAAAACAGTGGTCTGCATTTTGGTGGATGGTTTGTTCTTGGAATAATTCCTGAAATGTTTGCTGTGTAGGGTGGGGAGGGCAGCACCCAGCCATAAAGAACGTATGCTCCCAGATTTTTAAGATGGGGGCCTTCGCTTTTCTTCCCAAACGGAGGAAGCTCCTTCGGGACTTGGAGGACTGCAAGTTGCCCCATGTCTCTTGTGGCTTTGTCACAAGATCTGGCTTAGAGGTTAGTTCCCGCTGGGTGTGAGTAGTGGATTGGGGACAATAACATGTGGTTTGAACATCACACCTTTTTTTTTTTTTTCTCTCTATCCCCTGCAATTTTACAAGCTGCGAAAAGGTAAGATGAGGTGTTGAAAATGTGACCTTGTGGTAACTGCAAAGCCACGTTACCAACTGCTCACCATGGTTTGGGGCAGCTCACCATGGTTTGGGGCAGCACCTCATGCCTCCTTATGCCTCTTTATGCCTTCATCTTTTTGCCACACTCCTGCCAAAAGTGACATCTTCCATTTTGAAACAATCAGGCCTGCCTTACAGAGCCCCGTTGCTCGCTCTTCGTGTAAAATATTGCCATGAAGTGACACAGGGAAGCCTGTTCAGAAGTTGAATGCACTTGCCAAGTTTGCTTTCCTGCACTTGGGTCACGCGTGCATCTGTACTTGAGAGCGAGCCTATAAGAAGGGTCAGAGTGCTCCATGCCAGCTGCCCCCCTGCCCACAAGTCCTGGTGAGTTCCCATGCAGGACTGTGACGTTTATTTGTTTTGCAGAGGAAAGAGATGTATGGCCAAGCTTGGATAAATGTGCCTTTGGCCTGTCCAAAGGAGCTTTTCCTCTATTAGGCAGCTTGAAAAACTCCACGTCAAATGGGTTAATTAACGTGCAGAGCGTGCAGAAGGAAAGCGCATCCTTTCTTGCAGTGGAAGCACACCTCTGGTTTGAAGTTCATTAAGAAATTAAAAATAATGTTACTGATTCTTTGCCTTTAGTTTTCACAGGTGGAAGTTTTAACTCCACTTAGCTGCTTGGCTTTGAAATAAAGGAGGAAATGCAAGAATCTAGGGGAGGTGAAGTCTTAATATAGTACATGGTGGCAAGTACTTTTTGTTTTTTAACTGATACAGAATAATCAACAGATGACTTCCTGCTATTTTTTTTTTTAGCTCATTTTTCTCCTCTTCCTTCCCCCACCAGCTATCCTGCTGAAGGAAACTTAGGTTAATTGGTTGGCTCAAGGTGCCCCTTGCTGGAAGTCAAAGCTCTAGAGGTTAATGTGCCAGCCATAACATACTTGAGGTTTTTTAGGTGGTCGACATTTTGCTAATAAACCTGGGAAACTGGGTGTGTTTCGTATGGTTCTGCTTTGTTTAATAGCAGAAGGTTGCAGCATTTTGTACGTCAGAAGAAATTGGCTGGGAGCATATGCTATGTGTTGGCCTCAACAGATCCCACATGTTTTGTCAGGGCCTGGTACTTTCTGCATCGAGCACTGTAACTACTAATCCTGGTAATGCCAGCATTTTAGAGCTTTTGCCAGTTTGAATTTTCTGGCATGTGGTTTTTTTTCGTATCTATGCTTTCTTTACCAGCGTAATCTTAACGGAGTATAAATACACAATAGCACTTAGGAGTAGGTCACAAATGCACTGTGAGACTGGTTCCTTTTATTAATAGCACTAAATCATGGAGCTGCCTTTCCATTTTGCATACCGCGACCCCGGAGTGCCGAGTGACGCGAGACAGGCGAGCACAGCAAGCTGCCCTTTGCGAAAGGGACAAGTAGGGAAATTTGGCAGGCTGGCTGCCTGCTGTCCTGCCACTGTTGAGCTTTACTGGCTTTAGGTGAGAAAGTGGGAATGATATGATGCCGTGGAGGATTCCCCCCTTTTTTTCTTTTCAACATGGAGGAAGGGAGGTGCTTGGAAGTATAACTGAAATTTTGTATAGGGATCTGGAAATGAAAAGCTTTTCGTTTGAGAATAGGTATATATGACTGTGCTATTTAAGCTTATGAATGAAGGTGGAACTGCACAATGCAATCAGTTAATAAAAAGTGAATGAAAAATAAAAGTAGTCTGCTGGGGTTTTTTTTAATTGCTATTGTAATTTTAAAAGGTTCTTAAGAAGAAATATCATGTTTTTTTCTGGAGAAAATACATGTACTGTCTAATAAATAATATTACACATCACATCTCTGAAATGGCATAGATCTAATAGGTTACAGCACAAGAACAAAAAGCTTTAGATGACACCAAAACATTTGGAGGGGCACCAGAGAGGATACAATACATCCCAACGGAGAGGAGTGGAAAACAAGAACAAGAGTCATGCTCCTGTGAGATGGAGGTGTTGTTTTTGGGCTGAAGTTGCTTTTTTTGGTGTTGCTGTTTGGTTAGTGAATTATTTAACTTTTCCTCCTTAAGTGGTAGTGGCCCCTGGGCTGTGGGAGAGCAGCTTTGTTCCCCTGCTCTGCACAGGATGACTCTGTAACCACAGCTTCACCCTGCAGCACTGTGCTCAAAGCCCCTTTAAGGAAAGTGTAGCCTTGTTACTTCTCTATATTTTTCCCATGCATCATATTTTCACAGTCCTATTTTAAGACTTGTGAAAATGCTGTTCAATGACATGAAAAATTTCAATGACATGAAAAATTTCAATGACATGGAAAAATGAGGCGTTCTTAGAAAGCTAGAATATGTAGTTTAAATTCTGGGTAGTTTGCTTCAGAAAGTCTTGTATGAAGTTTCATCTCTTAGAGTAGAGAGTTAAGTTTCTAGTAAGTCTGGCAATGAATAGCAGCAATATTTTTTTTTCACCTTATAAATCTGAAGCAGCACTGAGAAAGCTGGTTTTGGTGTGTTACTCGAGCAAATGCTTGGTAAAAGGATTTTGAAAGAGGTGTGTGTATTTAAGTTTTCAGAGGGGCTTCCCCAGTGTCTTACTGGTTTGTAAAAGTAAATTACCACCTGATGTATCTAAGCTATATGTTATGTTGGCTTCTCTGCATCTGTAGCATTTGAAGCTATATGGTGAAGCACTGTCAAGATAACTTGTACAGTTTTCCATATTGAACTCATTTTAGTTGTCCACGTTCATCCATTGACTTAAACAAGAGATTACCTTGAATGCTAATAGGTAAATTAACTTAGGCCTAAAGGTTGATGCTGAAAGATTATGCTTGGTTTTAAAATATTTGGGCTGAAATTAACAAAGCAGGAAATGCAAAGTCCTAGCTCACGTTTTCCACTATCGTGTCAAACTTGGATTTTGCAGTTCTGAGATGTGAACTTAGTGACTTTTCCGTGGCTTCTTTTCAGGGCAGGTATTATCAGGTGCATTGTCTGGACCAAAGGGAATAAATTAAAAGCAAAAGTTACGATTTCTTTTTTTTAAATCCTAGGTCTGAGCTTTCTTATATTTGCTTAGTTTCGTTTTTGGTTAATGTTCTTTTTTCTGTTTCAAGGGAGGAAAAAAGAGGAGGGGATTTTTAGTACTTGATGGGTTCAGTGTAAAGGTTTCCTATGGGCTGTTAAGATCTACCAAGCAGATGTGTGCCTTAGCTGTCCTACAGTCCTATAGCCTTTCATTAAAAAAAGGTAAAAGGGTTGGATTAATGCAGAAACAGCAAAAGGGTAACTCCTGTAGGAAGATTATCCCTCTTAATTGCTATAGGAAGATTATAACTTTTTATTATTAAGCAGGTCAAGCTTATCAGTGACCAAGGAGCTCTTTCATGCATTTTGCTGAGCCATGCTAACTTTAAAATGGTTCTGTCAAGATGGAAAGTTTTGGCTACGGCTGTAAGTAGAAAAAGGAAATGGTTGGGTGCAATGATATTTGACAAGAATGTAACTTCCTATTGCCTTGAGCTTTGCAGCCCCACTGTGCTTCCTGCCAGTGCCTCCCCCTTCTCTCAAGGCAGGAGCCAGATCCTCCAAGCTAGGGAAATGATGCATTGCCCTGACATGTGAAACATTTGAAGGAGAGTTGCTGCTGAATTGACAGAAATTGGCCCTTTGCTCTTCAGCTTGGGGAGTTTTTTTTGGTAGTAAAATTGTGTGTGCTTAATGAAATGCGTTTTTATTTTATCCAATAAAACCAGAATTGCAATTGATGCATTAGAAAAATGAGGTCTATTTTCACTTGGATCTCTTCCTTCTATACTGCTAATTGTCTTGTAGACACTCTGCAGGAACAGAAAACAAGTTCATTGTTATTTTTAAGATAATTAATTCAGTTAAGGCAGATCTGATAGAATCGATATTTGTTCCTTCTGCAATATCTGTATCTTCCTTTGTTAGATTCATAATTACATTAGTACAAGACTATGCTTAAAAAAGCCCTCGCCACTACAATCTTCTGCTGTCCTTTTGCTGTTGAAAGTACAGAATTAAATACTTGACTATCAAGTAAGTAAAAAGTAGTGTGCTCTCCTTAGGCACAAGGCAGGTGAGTTTGTGGTCTGTCATTTGCCATTCTTAACGTTCTTTTATCGTACCT
Organism: Actenoides lindsayi; assembly: GCA_025331215.1. Lineage (NCBI taxonomy): Eukaryota > Metazoa > Chordata > Aves > Coraciiformes > Alcedinidae > Actenoides > Actenoides lindsayi. The sequence continues at coordinate 77,877 of WTSP01013564.1, read as the reverse complement.
CTTTCACAAGGCCATGCTGTGAAATTTGACTGCTTTCAGTAAAATGCTTTGAAAACTGCGGGCAGGGGATGGTCATTGAAATTTCATGGCATTTCAGCATAAGACTTGGAATTAGTGCCTCGTTTTTAGCTGGAGAAGGCAGATTGCTGACACCATGGAAGACTTTTCTCTAGGTACTCCTCTGTGCGTTCTTTATCTCTCTAGGCGCCGTGTTTTCAAAGTGTCTGAAAAAGGCTATGAGCAGCACATCACCACTTGAAAATGTTTCATTTTCAGTTTAGAGGCCGTGCAGGAGCTGGGATAAACAGGGTAATCTTTGAGAGGAGCGGAGTCTCAGAGCTCCTCTTGAAGTGATGCGAGTTGTGAGAGTTGAGCAGCCTTCTTCAAAAAGCATCTGTTTATTTACATGTATAAAGTAGGCCGGGGTGCTTTTTGGTTTGGCTGCCTTTCTTAATGCTTGTTAATTAAGTAAGATAGGCAAAAGTTAACATCTCAGAAATTGTTTGTGATTTTAGCAATATTAGCATCAAGTTTTGAAGAATAAACCTGGGTTGTGCAGGCAGTTAGAAGGGTTGGGGTTGTTTGATTTGGCTTTTTTCTTTTTTTTTTTTTGAGGGCTTGGCAACTACAGGGTAAGCAAATTACTCAAAAAATTAATTTGGCTAAAAAAGCTTTGAGGTTTGAAAAGGAAAAAAAAAAAATAGCATGTGCTGCTTTGTGTGCCTTTGGGATTTGTGTTTTTATTTCGCATACTCGTGGACTTGAAGCATTCTTTAAAGAGACCTGAAATGGAGTATTTTCTCATAACCCCAGAAGTCCAGGACCTGGTAATTCAAGATACGTTGTCAAGAATGCCAAGGCTCCAAAAGAGTGTGTTTATATTAGGCAAATGATTCTTTTAATTTGTTTTGGGAAGAATGAAAAAAAAAAAGCCCCAAACATCATTTCTGAAAGTTTAACAGCTCAACAGAATATTGCTGACTTCTTTAAAAAATTGAGTTGTAAAGAAACTTAAAAGCAGGAAAGGCAAACAGAACGTTTTATTTCAGAGCAGTTATTGTCTTAAGTACTTAGAGATCACCTTATGAAATACTGCAAGATGAACAGGCAATTGTTAAATTATATGAAGCAAAAATGAAGGTGGATGTTCTGTTGCCAGGATATTTGGGATTTGCTGGCAGCGGTAGAGATGCTTCAGAGGAAAATATGTTTGATGTGCATATTGAACTAATGGGCCCCATATACTCATCCAAAACAAATAACTTAGATATTTCTCAGCCTAACTGAACCAAGACTCCTTTTTTTTTTTGTGTCCACAAGTAGTTGCAGGTTCAGTTTAGGCCACATGGGTGCCTGATTTGCATGCACAATTCACTAATGCACTTATTGTTCTCCCATGTCTGTGCTTGGAGGTTTCTAGGGGTTTTAATTTTCAAAATTTCTGGGCTTATTTGTTGTTTTCCCCCCACCCCACCACTTAAGCAGACTAAGATGCATTAAAAAAAATACAAGGTCCTTCTGGACCATCTCCAGAGAGCATTGGCTGCTGCTTGAAATCTGGGTGGCTAAAGGATTTTCAAAGAAGAGGTTTCAGAAAACAATTTCAAATGAGCTGGAGTCATTGTGAATTAATTTCTTAATTTAGTACAGATTTCAGTTATGTCAGAAGTTGAGGACTGATTTATAGGAGAGAATAATTCCGTTCTGCTGTTAAAAATGCTTTATTGTGCTGCTGCTAAAATACAAACCACAGTCACATCTGGAGAAGAAAGCCTTTTCTTTTCACCAGGATGCTTGCTAGAGCGCTTCGTGCCTCGCTGCTTGTCTTCTCCACTAGATTTCTTTGTAAGTCTTACTCTAATTTTTATTGTGGTCTGCATTTGTTGTCTTTGGACATTTTTCAAGGAGACTTTTTGGGTATGATGGGAGGGAGAAAAAAACATTTGGGTTTTTTTTTTCATCTGTGTCCATCCATTTACATCCCATAACTTTGTGAGAGCAATACGATGAGGTAACGTGTGTTTGCTGACTGCAGTTTTTTTATAGTTTTGTAATACAGAAAACCTATGCACCGCTGGCTTAGGTAACTATTCTGTGAAGGGTTTGTATAAACATTATTGCATAATTTTATAGGAAGGGGGAGCAGGGGCGGTGAGAGGAGAGAAGGTTACCCAGAAGGACAACTAATGGGAGTGGAAATGCCAGGTCTAGAGGAGAGGAGCGGAAGCAGCTGCTTAACTTTCTGGAGGAGAGTGGTGTACAAGGGGCCCAATGGAAGTAATGGAGAATGGTTTGTGCTTTACACATGGAGCTAGGCTGGCTTACCTCTTTATCTCGGTACTTTCTGAAATAAACTGAGTATCAGCCCTTGAAACTTTGGTGAGCAGGTCTTGGCTATATGTCACTTTGCCAATTTCAGAAGTTTAAAAGAAAAAAAGTAAAAATAGAAAAACATTGCTAGGCCTGTCTGACCCTGTCTGATTTAAGAATCATGGGATTTGTTTTTAGAAAGAGTGTTCCATACATCTCACTGGTTTGTTTTGGTTTAGCTCCCCTTTCCTATTTTCCTGTAGCCAAAATATGCACACATCCTATTGGATGGGTCGCACTGTTTTGGCCTTTCCTGCTTTCCACAGTCTAGGATTCAGTCCCTGATGTATGTAGCGTAGTTCAGAGAAAATAAAGTTGACCACCCTTCTTCCAGAAGCAGCACAGCGCTCTGGTAAAGCAAGTAAGTGTGATTGATTTGCCTATCCCAAGCACCCAGTAGTGAGTCAGTCCTCTGTCCTCCCCCTCTTCCCTAAACAATGCAGTGCTAAAAATACCAGAGTGTTTTTGCCTTCTGCGTTTCCAGAGTTTAAAATTCACACTTTTGTTCTTTTACCTGCTGAGCATCTTTAAGAAATAAAATCGCTACAGAGTGGTTCATGTGTTCTCACCTCAGTCAGAGTGGGGTGTTCATATGTCTGAATCTTGGGTCAGTACGGGGCTTCAGAAGAAGTCCTGCAAGTCTCTGGAGCTGAGGTGGTGAGCACGGCAGGTCTGAGGCCATGGGGAGCCATGCAGGAGTCATGCTTCTCCAGCTGCCTCAGCCCTACAGGGACACACCACCTATAGCTTGCCTATAGCTGTGTGGGGTTGTTGCAAGGTGAACTTTTTTTCGAATTTCTGAGGACTGTCTCTGCCTCCAGGGGAAAAAAAAAAAAGGTTAAATTTGGTTACAAAAAAAAATCATAATTTCAAAATATTCCCGTTTCTGGTTTTTGGCAGAGCTGCCTTGATGGTAAACTCAAGCTTTAATTTTGTATTTCCAAACAACCTTATCTCTTTCAAAGCTGCTGTGTGTCTTCCAGGAGCTGCAGTTTAACCTTCATAACTACTGCTTGGTACTTTTATTGCCTTTGGGAAGTGGGAGGTTGAGAGAAGATAGGGACTGGGGGACGTGATACATCAAAGTTCTGCATCAGCTCTTCAGCTGCTGTTTCTATGACAATTTCCTCTTAGTTAACAGTTTTCATTAGTCAAAAGAATTTATTTTCATTAGCTGTAATCAAAACTATTACAAGTATTTGGGTTTGTTTGGTTTTGTATATGTGAGTATCATCCTCTTAGTCTGCTTTTTGTTTGTCAGTGGTCTAGAGGAATGAATCTAAAATTAGTCAGTAAATTAAGGTGTTTTTTTTATTTTCATATCTCTGTTTCAGCTGACATTAAAATTGTGCTTTCCCATGCAATGCATACATGCTTTTGTATCTCAAAATCTCATTCTGTGGGTTCGTTAATATTCCTACACCGAACATATGAAGTGCCAAAATGCCACGTGTAAGTCAAGTGTCACTTTTATCAATATACTGAAAAATAAACAGTACCGCCTATGCAGATTCATTCCAGAAGGACCTCTTGTACATTAAAGAATCCAGTCCTTTTTGGCCAGCTGCTTCCAAGAAAACCCTGCAACCATAAAAAGCAAAAGAAGACGCGACAATAAAATGCCTGCCCCCAACTTGCTTTTTCTCTTCATCTGCTGTGAACAAAGGGCACAAAAAGGGAGGAGGAAGAAAGGGCACCAAGTAGCAATTACGATTAGTCTCAGCTAGAGACGTTGCTATGTGAATCACCAGATAACATGCATCCTAAGATAATCTAAAGTAATCAGTTAAAGAAATAAAGATACAAGGAAGACTTCAAGGAGCTAATACAAGAAAAAGGGACAGTGGTATAAACGTTTTTCTAGTAAATGTCCCTTTGCTTCTACTCAGATGCAGCTCATTCTGCAGATTGCTGGGTGTTTTATATATGTAATTAAATAAATTCACTCAGTTTTAAGTTTCATTAAAAAAAACCAAAACAAACAGCACAGCAGTAGCAAAAGAAAACCAGCACAAAACCCAGCAATTTACTGAGTAGATTTTGTCTTTTGTTTGGATTTTTAGGATAAATATTTCTCTAGTCTTTTTGACTGGTGAAGTATGTATAAGTCTATTATGAAGAAAGGTCTTTTTCTGTTGGATGTTGGGAGAAATAGAAGTGTCTTTGATTATTTGGAATGAATGTTTGTGTTTAATATAGACTGCATATAAGTATTAGATTTTGGGGCTCTGAATAAATATATAAAATCATACTGACCTACTTGTTTACTTTACTAACTACATCAAAGAGTAACAGAACTGAAAGAAGCGACAGCAAAACAATTTCAACCATGTATTTAATAGCGGTTTCAGCATCCCTGTATTAGCATCCCCTTTGTTAGTCCCACATCAACAAGACACCAAAATGTCCTTTCCTGAAGCAGGAAATGTTTTAAGAAGCTGGAACTTTTCCCATGTTCTCTGATGCCCTTTTCCCTACAACTAAGCACTTCTGGGGCTTGTCATTGGAGGGATTATGATGGCTTAAGATTTTACAGCTCCCTTTTGAAAAATAGCATCAACAAACAAAACTGCTGACCTAGAGTGATATGTGTCTCTGGGTGCACAGTGGTCAGGGGTTCTTCCATTTCTCCATCGTGGCTTCTCCTCTGGTGTCACCTCTCTTCCTCACCCCACCTTCCTCTCCAGCCCCTTTTTGTCTATTCCACACCCACCTTTCTGCCTGGAAAGCATTGCTGGTGCTGGGAGTTGTGTGCATGCCCAGGATTTGTCTCTCTCTGCTGGGTGTTTTCTGTGGAGTGATGAGCTGGAGCTGTGAGTCTTTTGGGCTTACCCTCTCCTTTCCCCCAGAGCTGCCCCACCTCTTCCCTCTGCCCTGAGTTTTCTGGGTGACCACGTGGAGCCCTCCCTTGCCTTCCCAATATTTCAGCTATTCTTATTCTTCTTTCCAGGAGATGGATGGTCCAGGATATCAGTGTTTTAAATTTATTGTGAGGATGGAGAAGATGAAGGGGATTGAATTGTTGGGCTGGGAAGTGGTAATGGGGCCAGCTAAACTAGTTGTGTTTTTTTTTTTTTAATGCAATAGCAATTACTACAAAGTGTTCAAAGTAGTGTTGAGGAATTTCCTTCCCCTCTTCTATTTTTCTCCCACTTCCTTCTGGTTCCATTCACTTGTGCTTAAAACTGTCCCCTGAAATGTTGGAGTTGATCTGCTGTATCAAAATTCAGAAGTCAGTGTTCAACTAGTCTGCCTGAAAAGAAGACAGATGCCATTGAACGTGGAGTCCAGCTTTGTTGGATGGCATGCTTAACATGATGGTAGCTGATTTTAAAAGCAATTAAAGAGTAGTTGGAAACCAGACTTTTTCTGCTATGAAGAGGACTGTTTCTCCATGTTGTTTCAAGGCTTCCATTCTTGGGCTGATATTTATCTTTGCCAGGCCTTTAACATTCTCGTGAAATGACCCGTCTACTTTTTTGGACATACCGTCTGCAGCCAAAAGAGAGATTTTTGGCATCATTTGAAGTGAATCTGTTAGTGGGATGACGTTCTTAATAAATAAATAAAAAGAAAATTCATAAAGTAAATGTTTTCTTTTCAAGAAGAGCTTCCAACTTTTAAATGTCTTCATAAATTGCTTTTGACATTTATTTCCGTGTCAGGTCCCCCGTGGAGATCTGAATGTGTTGAATTGTGTTTGGAGCGTGGGGCTGCAGAAGGAGGTGCTTTGCCAGCTTCCAGCTGGCTTTCAGAGACTTGCAGTAACATGTTGGAGAAGGATGCATCTGCTGTAGCCAGGCCTGTCCCTTGCTCTCTAAAGCTGGTTGCTCAGGTGCGAGGGGCAGAAAGATCCCCTACCCGCTGCTGCTGTTCTAACCTTTCTTCTTCTCCCTTGAGGTGGGGGGGAACCAAACAAATTTAAAAAAATAAACCAAAACAAAAATCAACAAACCCCCAAACCGTGGTGGATTTCTCTTTCTACTAGTCCTGCCACTCAGCCCTCAAGTTATTTTTTGGCCCTGCTTTGGGGCTGCTGATAAGTGGTGTAGACGCCCTTGGAGCTGGCCAGCGGGCAGGGTTATGAGCACATCGCCGTAGGAATGTGGCTGTTCCACTTCTGTGGCCAGGCTGGGGCTTGGAGCAATTCAGCAGCTTCTGTGGGGTGCACAGCAGAAGCTGGCTGTCTTGTAACCACAGTCCCGCTCCTGGGGCTGCAGGGGAGCGGTGTGCAGGGATGCTCTGAAATCCCCTCTCTGCTTGGGAGTCATCTCGGTGCCTGTGCAGTTTGTCAGCCCAAGCTTAGTGTCAGCCAGCCCAGGTCCGGGGTGCCCTCTCTAGAAGGAGTGGGGTGGCAGCCCTGTTGCTCTCAAGGGGATTTTCTTCTTTTCTGACTAGCAGAGGGCTGGCTATGATTATTGACTGAACAGTAATACAGTGCGTTTTGAAGAAGCAGTGCTACTACATGGCCTTACTCACCCAAACCAAATGAAGTGTGGTCTCCTACATCTACAGCTGAGTTTGCACCCGGTGCATTGAGTATTTACTGTGGAGAGCGAGGGTTGAGAGGAAAAGAGCTGATGCTGCTAGAGCTCCCCAGAAGGAAGGTTAATAAGTTTTGGAGAGCTGCTGCCAATTACAGAAACTGGCAGAAAGGAGAGCTCAGCTTTTTTCCCCTCTCAGCAAAGGTTTTTCTGTGGGGAAAAGTGTATTTCAGCAGTACCTGTAAGGCACTACAAACTTAAGCGGTGGTTGGGTTCAAAGTGAGAACTGTAGTGCATAAAACACTGGTTTAACATTTGTTTTGCTATATATATGTATATGTGTGTGTGTACATTTAAAAAAAAAAAAAAAGGGGGGGGGGATCTGAGGACCGTTAAGAAATGTGCTTTTGCCCAAATGTCTGGAGCTTTTAATGTAGTAGTAATTCTAATTTGTGTGTATTTAGAACAACACAGGTACGTCTCTGAGGCTAACTTTTAGAAGGGGAAGAAGGTGCTGGTTGCTGCAGTGTTTCTAGGAATGGAGCAAGAGTTGGCCATGGCAGAGACAAGGTGGTTGAAAGGAGACTGCTATTCACTCAGACTTTGTAGTTCTGCATCTTCTGTTCTTTGGTCATTTTCTAGCAGCTCCCCAGAAATGCTACCTGGATATATTGCATTTCTTCTGCTACAGCAGCAAGGGAGTTTGCTCCCTTGTACGAGAAATGTCTTCATAAAAGTTGTGGGTTTTCATAATAATAAACCTGATTTTTCCTGACTGGTAATAAATTACAGTGTCTCTATTGGTTGGGAATATAAAACCAGAATCATGTAGGTACTTTAATGTATTAAAAGCGTAATGTTACAGAGCTACATTTTTAAATTGGGTACCAATTAACCCTACTACCACACGTTATGCAAAGCAGCTGAATAACTAATGAGACCACAGTCTGTCCCTCCCTTCTCAGACTCATCCTTGCTAGGATGCTTATTAGTATCATCCAGTAAAGCTGAAGCTGGTTCTGGCTCTGCGGCCTGCAGACCGCTTCTGGGGAAGTTTTTCACAGGATAGTGCTGGGTACGTAGATGTAAGGAAGAAGTGCTGGGCTTGTCTTTTACTGAGATGGTTGTTGGGACTTGCGGAGGACAAGTTTTAATTGAGAAAGGGGTGAAGATATCCTGGGATTTCTGTCTACGTTATAGGGCATCGCCTGACATTGAAATAAGCTAAAAATGTGCTGGAACTGGTGAGAACTTCGTTGTGAATTTTCCTAGGGCAAAGGAAGGATGTGTGTTTCACATTATTTCTTACTCTTCTTTGCATATAATAAACGAGTTGGCTTTTGCATTAAAGCCACAGCCTGGCAAGCACTTCCTTTGATGTCGACTCTTGCCCAGGCTGCTATTTATTCCTCTACCTCTGTGTATCTCGGGTGTGTTCATACCATGGCTTGTGTGAATATTGAATTGACGGGATCTGCTCCATGCTGATGTCATTTTAATTCCTCAGAATGCTTTCAAGTTATTTTCCCTCTGTACTTCACCGTGCAGCCCCATAAAAAGGTGTGTCGGCTTGACTGAGGGCATATGTGCAAGAAAGGGAGGTTGTCCAAGCCAGCATTGCCTTTAAAATGGAATACTTCTCAAACTGCACTTTTATTGGCATGAGCTTTCCGGTGTGTGCTGTTCTATGGAAACCTTCTTCAAAGATCAGCCTTATGGCAGTGAGAAGAATGTAAGAAAAGATTTGGAAATACGAGTGTGTTTAGAACACAAAGAGTCAGAGGCTGTAACGTATCTCCCTTCTCTGCAGTATGTAGCATCACACCTACTAAATATTAATTATGGCTTCTTTTCCATTGTTTTTTCCAGCTTCTCAGCAAAGATGGCTCCAAATGGGAAGGGCTTACATTTTCACCCATCAGTTCTGCATTTTGGAATGCAGTGAGTATCTTATCTTATTGTTATTTTGATTAATAAAGAGGCAGGGAGGAATAACTATCCTGGGCTACATTTGGGTAAAGAGCATTAGCTGAGATCATGCCGTCCTCTGAAAAAAACCAAAGAAATAGTAATTGCCACAGAGCTGGAACTGTGCTTGTTGCCTTGCAGCACTTCGTAAATGAAAATCAACATAGTTCTACAAAAGAGGACAAGGGAGTAGGGAACCATAACAGATTCTGGGTACATTTCAGGTGATTCTGTGTGGATGTCAAACCAGTTCTTCATGCTGGTTGTTCATGTCTTGAAAACTTGCCTTCCTAGTGGAGGGGGAGCTTGTTACTTCATTTAACTTCTGAAAATAAAATCCAGAAAATCCCAGGCAAAACAAACTGTTAGAATACTTTAGGTTGTTCTTTTTTTTTTTTTTCCAGTTCTTCTCTAAGAAAACTTTGAAAATGATTCTTAAATGATAATCAGCCTTTGGTCTGTCAGTAACCAAAAAGAAACGCAATCGATCCTTTTGTGAGTTAAAGGAACATTTCAGAGGATGCACAGAATGAATGTGTAAGATGCTGGGTTTTAGGATGTATTACCTAAAGCAAAAACCTAAAGAGAATCATCGCTTCAGCTGAGAAAATAAGACTTTGGCTATTTAAACCTTTTTATTCAGAACTTTTTGACTAGTAAGGGTTTGTGTTTGTTTTCTTAAACTCCTGGTGACTCAAAGGCGTTTCGGTTAAGTGCACCTCTCATTCTGATATTACTTTAAGTCTTTGTATACTGAAGGGCAAAATTTGTTTGGCGTATTTCCAAAGAATAGTTACAACTAGGAAATTGTTGCTTATCGACATGTTTCAGAATGATTCGTTCCTTTTTTTGTGCATTGCCTGTGCTTAAAAAATGAATAATTTCTTTCTCTTTTTTACCCCCCCTTTAGATTACTGGGGCTACCCAGGGCTAAAATGCTGCATGCCTACAACCCTAGTAGAGATAGAGAAGTTGTAGTGAATTCAGTGTTTACAGCGACTAGACAGTTTCATGTGTCTCCTACTCATAGCCGGGTGAGTGTTGATGTACTTTTGGAAACCATGTAATGGCCAAGTGCCAAGGCTTCGTGCTTCTTGTGGCCTAAGCTTTTCATTCTGTGTTTTCCCCTCGTGCTGTTTTGTAGAACCTCCAACTCTTTTTCTGGTTTGCTAGCATTTTTTTGCTCACTTCTGCTGAGACTAGTAAAGAAGAAGAGATCCAAAACCTACAGTAGGAAATGTTTTTTTAGAGTAACAGAGAAAGGAAGAATTTTTCCGTGTTCAAGAGGCTGTTTAAATCTCATTCTGCTCTATGCAGCATTATGCAGTATTCCACAGGCATGTGGGTGTTTTACAGTCTTGAATTTTCAGTCTTTTGAATGGTCTTGCATATTCCTCAGAAGAACCTGCAGTGAAATGTTTTATGCATTTTGCATTGCAATTATGAGCGTAATTGCCTTATGATCCAAAACCATTATTTTAACTCTGCAGTTTTTAACCACATAGAACAATATAATGCATATTAAGAATGAATCGCCGTGATCTCAGTTTGATGAAGCCCAGATTTTATCCTCTGCTGATGTGCAAGGGGTTTTTATTATGCTTTCATCTGGTCTGTGTTTTTACTATGGCTGAATGGCTATTGCTGTGCAGGTGTAAACGTCATTATCCTTTCAGTTAGACCCATTTGGTTATTAATTGTGTTGCCCAAGTTCACTGTTGACTCATTTGACTGTATATCACAGGGGGGGATTAATTCACTTTGTAATAGGTATCTGTGTGCGCGGAAGGGTTACTGTGCATGCGGAGGCTGTTGGTGCTGTGTGATTAACTGCTTAAAAAGGAGTCTGGACTGATGAGGCTGGAGCTAGCTGAGCAAGTTGCTGCATGGTCTCAGCTCTTCTCTGTAACCAGAGTTAAGAGCTGTGGCCAGGAAGACCAGTGGTATCCTTGGGTTTATTAAGAAGAGCGTGTCTAGCAGGTCGAGGGAGGTTCTCTTCCCCCTCTACTCTGCCCTAGTGAGACTACATCTGGAGTATCGTGCCCAGCTCTGGGCTTACCAGTTCAAGAGGGACAGGGAAATCCTAGAAGGAGTCTGATGAAGGCTATGAGGATGATGAAGGGACTGGAACATCTCTCTTATGAGGAAAGGCTGAGAGCCCTGGGGCTGTTTAGCCTGGAGAAGAGAAGGCTGAGAGGGGATCTTACTAATGTTTACAAGTATCTGAAGGGTGGGTGTCGAGTAGAAGGGGCCAGGCTCTTTTAGTGATGCCTTGTGATAGGACAAGGGTCACAAACTGGAACAGAGGAAGTTCCACCTCAGCATGAGGAAAAACTTCTTTACTGTGAGGTGACGGAGCCTGGAACAGGCTGCCTGCCCAGAGAGGTTGTGGAGTCTCCTTCTCTAGAGACTTTCGAAACCTGCCTGGATCTGTTCCTGTGTGGCCTGCCCTGGGTGATCCTGCTCTGGCAGGGGCTTGGACTCGATCTCCAGAGGTCCCTTCCAACCTCTACCATTCTATGGTTCTATGACAGATGAAACTTCTCAGGGCTGAAGTTGTGCTTAGTAGGATCAGCAGATAGCAGTGTATGTGTGGAAGTGTCTCTTGGGCCATGAGACTGAACAGTGGGTGTTGTGATCACTGTCACTGGGCAAGCAAGCTTCTTTGTGGTCTTTGCAGGTGATTCCAGTGATGGGAAAAATCTCTTTCAGAGTACTCTTCCTGCCAACACAAGAAGGCAATATTGAAAGCTCATTATTTATAAATACCTCATCTCATGGAGTACTTTCATATCAGGTAACTACTCTTTATCTTTAGCTTGAGTTTTGGATTTACTTGTATTTTAAAAAATGAATTTTGTACATTTTGCTCATAGAGACTTTCAAAGTTCGTTGAATTCCCGATACAAATCAGGTGGGGCAATGTTTGCAATTCATCCCTTTTACCAGACTTTGCTAGTCTCATGATCCTTCATACATGTATATGATTAAAATTACTACTGTGGTGGGGTTACTTGCGGTAGTAAAACTACGTGTATTTGTATATATGTACTTAACAAGATTATGGTCCTGTCACTACTATTTGGTTTTGTATAATACTGCAGTCTAGACTGCACTGTGCTGGAATACATTTGTCGTGAAAAACCTATTTTTAAAATATTTTAGATGGTTTTCATCTACTCTGAGGGATTTTATGTAAACACATTTGGGACGTTACCCAGAGTGAGAGGTTTAGGCCCTTAAAACATGGAAGTTGAAGTAATGGTTGTGTATTAAAGCTGTCTGTTGTTTGATTAACTAGTGAATTCAAGCCAGTCTTAAGCTTTTTTTTTATTTTGGTAAGAGGCATTATATACTTCAAATTCTTAAATTGAAGCATTTGAAGGTAAGTTCAGTTGAAATACATGTTTTTTAATGCAATTGTTGCATTTATCTTCTGTCTATTAGAGGTAATGCCACATTTGGCAGGAACATTTCATCGAGGATGAGGGAAGAGTGCATTATAGACTGATTGACCTTTTCTTCTTGACATCTTTCCTCTCTTTGCACTCACTCTTGACCCCTTGATTTATTGCCCAGTCAGCTCAGCCAGGGCCGTTCATCAACAAGTTGTAGAGAAGCAGTTGTCATTGTCACCAGAAAATCAGTTTGTCTCCTGTTGGACTGCTGCTAAAATCAGTAACAGACTGGTTTTCACGGACAGTTTGACCAGCCACCTGAAACAGAAGAAGTAGCTACCCCTTGTTTCAGGTTGCATTAGGTTTGTTTCAAAATCGGGCATAATTCAAGTGATTCACAGTTACAGTGCTCTTATGAGCCCCAAAAGCCTTGAAATATGTTTGGTGTTTCTCATGCATTTATGCAAGGGTATGTACAGAAGATTCACACAAATGGAGAAGAGATACCATTATAGTAAAAATGTACTTTGTAAATGCCTCCATAAAAAACCAAAACAAAAAAGGGTATTCCCTTTGATCTGATGTTTTCTAACGGTAGTCAGAGATCTTCAGTGAACACTGAACACATTGTATTATCCTCTTAATTAAAAACATGTGGGTTTTTTCTATTAAAAAAAAAAAAATCTTCGCATACAAGTGAAAAACCCCAAGGCATTTTTCTTAACCTCTAATGATTTTATTTTTTTTCCCTGTTATCTTGCATCTTGTTGTCATAAACTGTTTTTGGTGGAGTGCAATATGAATGCAGTAAAAGCATTCAGCTTGCAAATCTTAAAGTGCTCTAAAAACTGCAGACTTTAAAAAACAAAATAGTCAAAAATTATTTTGCTTAAGTTTTAAGGCAAAAGCCATTGAATTCAATATGCAGTTGGACTGGTAGAAAAAGTTTTTCCAGAAATTGCTGCACTGCAAAATGGCAATATGTGTATTGTAATTGCCTGAATACTAGTAAGAGATTTTAGATACTTTCTTTTTGAGACATCCTGATGCTTTTCTGGTGAGTGCTCTGTTTTGGTTTTGTAATAGTGCCTGAATGAGTGAAGATGCTAAAGTGCCATTTATGTGTATAGTTACTTTCCACACTGGAACTTTATAAATTGTCTTTAAAAGAATCTAATGTGAAAACCCAATCTGTTTCTTGGGAAGCTTGTTATTAATTTACCAAAATAGTTTTGTGTGTTACTATGTTAACTGAAATACTAGATCTTGATGTAATGGCCTTGTTTTTTTAACACCAGGTTTTTGGAACAGGAACTCTGATGTCTTTTCCAGAAGAACCTAGAGTGCAGCTAGCAAATACCTACTTACTGCTTCCACACATTGAAAACATCCAGGCATCACACACACTGGTATAGTATACATTTCAAATGGAGATGAAGCATAAATCTTCTTAGACATAAGAGGTTTTTGTCCTCAGATTGTTGGAATGCAAAGAACATTAACAAAAAGCCCAAGTACCAGTGACTGCAGGAGAGACCTTGCAAGATACAGGGCTAATGTGATGAGATGATGTTCTGGTTTTATGAGACAGCCTTTGGCATTTAAACTATTCCCACTTGTTCTCATTCATGCCTCTGTGGTGTGCTGTCCTCTAGTTGTGCTGACAAAACTATTTGTGAGGCCCTGCTCTGAACTAAACTGGAGAATTGATCTGTCCTAAAAAAAAAAATAAATCAAAAAAATCTTTGTACTATAAAGTTGGGAGGAGGGCTGCTCTGGTTTGTTCTGTTTTTTACTTCAGACCCATTCCCCATACTGGTTCACAGCAGGCCTGCACCAACAGTTTGCCACAGTTAAAAAGCATGGCATGCTGCCTGGATGAGAAAGAAAAATGGAAGCCAGGCTGGAGTATCCCCTCCTGCCCGTATCACTGCTGAAGGTACCAACTTTGCTTACCTCACCTTGACTAAAGCAGGGAGCTGTGCAGAATACATCAAGGTGGATTTACGTGACATAACTATTTTCACCTGAAAGAAGCTTTAATGATTTCTGTCATTTAGTTTTAGTTGCAGGTATTTACATAGTCTTCCAGTCCATACAGAACCTTTCAAGTGATTAACTAGCTGGAATAATTGATCTTTGAAATTCCCTTTTGTATTGAACATAGACTTCCTTTTTTTTCAAAACCACATTTGGAATATCTTAGCATGGAACAGAATTTGATCTTCTATCTAAATGTAAGCTGCATTGATTGCCTTCATGTTGTCATCTTCTGTTCTACCTGAAAAAAATTCTCAGCTCAGATTGTCTTTTTCAGTCTGCTACATATATGTTAGATCAGTCTTACCTCTGCCTGAGGATAACGCACAATTTCCTTCTCTTCCTTTCTTTTCTGCTGTACCACTTTCTGTAATCACAGGTGTGGGCATGCGCAGACTCACTCTTGCAAAGGAGCAAAAATCTGCAGGTTTTGTAATTTGAAGTGCTAGGGGTAGAGCTGAGAAGGGATTGTTAGGTGCTGTTCATGACATGTCTCTCTGCATCTTCACATCTTGCTCCATGGGTTGTTGTCAGGTACTGTCTGAAGTTTGGATGAGGACTTTGCTGGTTTGCAGTTCTCTCGGAATTCCTAAGTCAAGAAGTTTTGGGGAGCATTTGTCATTTTTTCCTTACTCTACAGTGATGAACATTTTCCCGTGAATTTTTTCTCTAGAGTACAAGCTTGAGGTCATATTTGGCAGTGTGGCATGGTACAACCTGGCACCAGTCTTGTTACAGGACATGAGTTGTGAGAAAGTATTGACTCAGTTCTCCTAGCTGTGGGTGTAATTTTCCTGTGTTGGGCTGTAGTAGAGGAGTCACTCTTCCGTTCACTGAATGTTACAAGTTTGGACAGAAATGCTGCAGCACTGGGACAGGCTCCTCAGCTGTTGAAGGCAGTAAGCAGATCTAAATACTGAAGAGGAGCTTCTGGCTCAAGTTTGAGTTCCTTTTAGAAAAACATTACTCTATAGATAACTGTCCTCTCCAGAAGTGCCTCCTTTAATTCACCCTACTGATATACTGATCCAGATCCCATAAAAATTGGTATGATTATGTCTTGTCCAGTTTATATTTTAGGCTCAGAAGCTGTGGAAGGAGGAGTTCTATGAGGCTTGTCTGAATGATTATGCATCTGGAAACTTAAGGATACATAACCATTAAACATACAGTGGAGACTGGTAGTGAGAAAGCATTTAAAACAAACCAGTCATACTTACTTAACTGTGTACTTCTGCTTTCCCATATTTATTTTTAACTGAAGTAAAATACCAGTGTGAGTTCAGGATAATGTATGCCTCCTTTAAACATCTCTTGTCATCTTGGGATGAATGAGTTGCTACCTCGGGTGACAGTGTCTAGTTAGATAAGCTAAAGGTATCCTTACCTCTGAAGTCTTCTGCTTGGAAACCCATGAGAAAGCTCACTAAATGCTGCATGGTTCATGTCTGATGTTTGCCTCTATTGCCTCCTGTTCTAAAGTTGGTTGTGTTTAAGCTGTTTGGTAATACTGACATCCTTGATCATCAAGGCCAGAATGGTAGCATCATTTAGTCCTGTCATGTGCTTGGTAAAATGGCTTCTCAGAACTGCTGGAGGCATTGTTACCATAGCCCCGAATACTCCTTCTTTCTTCTTTCGTGTTTGGAAACCTACACCTGACTTCCAATCTGAATTGCTTTGTGGCCAGTTTGTATTTGTTAAGGTACGCATTTAGTTAATGTAACAACTCCTGCTTCTGACATAGCCAGAAGCATTTGTAGGTGACACCGCATCTTTGAGCTTTTGTTTTGCCAAACTGAACAGTCCACGCTCTGTAGTATCTTCTTCAGTGATGGGCTGTCCATTTTGAAAGAAAATTGACAACTCCTTCCTACAATTTCTCCAATTTGTAAAATCTCTTTTGAAGGTTAATCACAAGAATTGTATGTAAGGATATGGGTGAAATTTTACCTCTACAGAGTATTTGTGTTGAAAATACAACATATTCCTGGGGATTATGGTCAGAAGTTTACCTCTACAGTAGCATTTCCATTGGAAATACAATATGTGATGGGTTTGTGATTGCATGTTTTTGTGGAAAATTAACTTCCCTTGATTTTGTGGTTGTTTTTATCTTTCAATAGGCAAAGGGACACAGGCCTTTATTTTTTTCCTCCATCATTCTCTCAGTTTATTTTAGCAGAAACTCTTTGTGATTAAGAAGAAAAGGAAAGACAAAAGTTGCCTTTTCTGCTGTTGAATTTCCCCCTTTTCCTGTTGCTCTTCAAAGTTCCGGGTTTTGAAGGATCAGCATGCTCTGGCTGTGGTCCTGAATGCCAGGATTTCTGGGCTCTTGGCTCACTCATCGGGAGGAAAGAAGAGCTATGTCCAGCATTGTGAATTCATAGTATGTCCACGTGGCCATTCAGCAGTGGCTACTTACCGCTAAGCCATAACAGATGGTGGAGCCCATATAGGTCATCTTTGTTTATCCAGCTTCTGGATGTGGTCTTTGCTCCAGTTGCTTGTTGTTTTGGTATTGTTTAATATTTGGATGACACTAACAGGGCAGCTACATCAGTGCCTTGTTGTGTTCAAAATGCTGTATGAACACCCTGGAAATGTCAGTGGAGGTGTGACCTGCAGGGCAGGGCATCTTACTGTAGGAGACATGGCCATTGCTATGTTGACTTCCCAGAGGAGTTTGGAGTTTATAGAACCAATGACATGGGAAATACTGTAAGTACTGGCAGGGACCCAATACTCCTTAGCTATGTTTTGTGCTGGTGGGCAGAGGATCAGAGAAGCAAAAGTGGTGCTTGGGTGTGGAAAAGGAAAGTAGTAAGTCAGTGGAGTTTTCTTAGTGTGCCATCCTGATAACTGACTGCAAAAAACTGATGAAACTCTGCTGAATCATTGTTACAGGGGCAGTTTATTAACACCATTCAGAGTGGAAATAGCTCTTTAGGGCTAGGGACTATCCAGGACAGAAACTTTGAAGTATGAGCCTGCAGAAAGAAGGGGCAACTTGTTCAGTGTTTGTTCTTTTTTATTTATACTGTAACCAAACTCCAGGAGGTGGTTTGAATGCTATAGTCCTCATAATGATTCAAGAATATCTGTATGAAATTCTTCTACATAGTCAAATCTGATTCACGGGACACCTAAGGCAGAATAAGGAATTCTTCCCCTAAGTGACCTCAGGTCTGTGGTTTCTTGGGGCATGTTGAGATGGCCAGCTGTCCTGTTGAGGCTTGATCTCTGTTTTGGTGGATGATTTATTTCCTAAGTAATTGCCTACAGCACTGTCCCCAGCGAGGCTCTTACCTACACCAAGAGAGCAGGGCTCATTGCAGATCAGATGGTTCAGGTTTTTAGGGTATTTTTGAAAGAGGCCTCTGTTTCTTTAAAATTTAAACATATGAACTTAAAAAACTGGTAAGAATTTCATTCATGTGGCTTCTACCAGACCTCTCTATTCAGCTCGTATAGGATTTGTGAGTGCTGTGTGTGTACATGCAAGGGTGTATGCATGCATACCTAATGCTGAATAGGGGCACCAGCTAATGAAGTGGCACTGGCTGTTCTGCTCTGCAGCAACACTCTAACTTCTCCCCTTGTGCCTCTCCTTTTCAGTTCTCCTCTGGTGCAAACATACACTGCATAACTCAGCTGTCTGCTCTGATTCATAGGCAGTAATATTTCCACTGTGAACGCAGCGCTTGCATTGCTGGCTGATGTGAGCATGGTCCTGGGTTTATCTTCTTGGAAGCTCTGCGTCTGCCAGTGTTTTCTCCTCAGATACTTTATCTTCTCTTTATGGTTTACACAGCCATCCTACCAGTGTTGTAAGATAGAAGGCATGACAGTTATGCATTTATTGTCCGCCTTAGGTAAATGAAAATCCTCTTCCTTTTCTGAAGATAATTTCACAAAGTCCCATAAAACCAGATTAACATCAAATACACCCCAACAACATTTTTTTCTCCTCTGTGCATGCTTTATTACCAGCTTCAATTTTAAGGTGACAGCAGTTTCCCATTTAGACCTATGGCATGTCAAGAAAAGAAGATTAAAAAAACACATTAGAAAAATAGGATTTAGCAGATATTTTTTTTTTA